>SJYQ01096338.1:0-11279 GCA_006410935.1 Redunca redunca | reverse complement strand
AAAAAAATCCACAGACTAATCTGTATATTTTGTGCTGGGAGAAGCAGAATCCACACACCCGTCATGGATTCAGGCAGCCCAGAGGCTCCAGGACATCTCCTGCCTCTGCTTCAGCCTGATTTCAGCCTGGACTCGCTGAACCTTCACCAGGGTCTGCATCGTCTTGGAAATAGCCAGCCAAGTAATCTTAAATAAAGATCCCAGGCTTTCACCGCCCAGGTCTCCAGCAGAGGCTGCTGGCATAACTGCTTGGTGCTGGCAGAACCACAGATGAGAGGAACTGGAAGCTTCTGAGATAATTCAGTCTCCTCCTCTTCTTTTACAGGCGAGACCCAGAGAGCAAAAGGGGCTTGAGCAACAGTCATTTCCTCAGACAGGTTTTCCCTGGTCCCTCCCGCCCACTCTCCTCCTCACCCAGCCTCCTGACTCCCCAGACCCCAGCTCCGGGTCCATTATTCTTCCGGCCGCACTCTGCTGCCTCAGGCAAACCTCAGCAGAATCTCAGAGGAGGAGACAGCACTCAGGCCCGGGCTGGGAGCCAAGGCAGCCGCATGAGCCACGCACAAATCCTGTGGCCAGGGGCTGGTGAGATAAAAGATGGCGTGTCTGCTCTAGAGAGTGAAAAGAGGTGATGAACAAAATCATGGAGGACACCTGAGTGAAAAAGCATGACACACAACAGTTTGTACAGATCGACCCTATTTTAACTAATGTACACATACAGATACAGAAAATTCAGCAAAGAGGACTTCCCTGGTGGCCCAGTGACTAAGACTCTGCACTCCCAATGCAGGGGGACCAGGTTCAATCACTGGTTAGGGAAAACCAGCTTTCCCTATGCCACAGCTAAGAGTTCTCATGCTATAACTAGAGATCCCGAGTGCTATAAATAAGACCAGGTGCAGCCAAAGAAATAAATACTTTAAGAAAAAAGAAAATTCAGCAAAGTATTAACTATGGTTGTTTCTAGAAGGCGGGTAGACAAATTATTTTTTTTTCTTCTTTCTGTTTAACTGTAGTTCTCATTTTTCTCTACTACACTTGGCGATTTCTTGAATGATTTAAAAAAAAATAACTAGAAGTAAAAAAAAAAATGTTTCCAATGTACATAGTCTGGTGTGACAGGATGAGACAGAGATAAATAAAATCTGTTTAAACCTAAAAGAAAAATTGTGAATTAAAAAGAAAAATCACATTATTATTTTTAAAATCTGTGATGAGGAAGACCTTCTTCATCTCACAAGTCTGGGGATAATGGCATGATTCTCTCACTGGGGCCCAGAAAGTGAGCCAAGAACCTGACCTTGGCTTCTGCCACAGATAGTCACATGGGCACAGTTCTGCCCAGGACCAGGTCAGCACAGACTGATGGAACCCGCTGGGCGGCCAAGCTGGCCAGGCACTGTAGCGGACCCACAGGACCGTGTGCTGGTTCCCCTGGAGCTCCCTGCCACATGGGAGGATGATACTCACCCAGGATGTGACATAGATTTGCCCGTGTACATTTCAGCCTCTAGAAGATTCTGGGACCTGGTGATTGGGAGTATGGCCTGGGGTTTCCAAGGAAGACTTATAGGGTAGGGAGTGCAGGGTGAGCTGGAGTTAGGTTTTGAAAAAAGGGAGACTCTAGACAGGTGATGGCAGGGAGGACATTTGGACCAGGTCCCCATGTGGGCAAATGCTCAGATGTGGGAACAAGCAGGGATGTGCAGAGGACAGGGAGTCTTGACCTCTTGTTTTTTCCATATTTAGTTATGTGGCTGCACTGAGTCTTAGTTGTGGCATGCAGACTCTTAGTTGCCACATGTGGGATCTAGTTCGCTGACCAGGAATCGAACTCTGGCCCCCTGTGTTGGGAGCGTGGAGTCTTACCCACTGGACCATCAGTGAAGTCCCGGCGTTGACAATTTGACTTCTTGGAACAAGAAGCCTATAAATGTGAGCACCACACAGGCTGGCAGGAGGAACAGGTTTGAGTCAGAGAAATGAAGAAGCTGGAGGTGGATGGGGTGGGGGGGTAGTGTGGGGGGCAGCAGGTTTGCAAGACTTGGAAATGTTACTCTGCTGCAAAGGGTAAGACCCCTGTCACCAAGCCATTACAGGCCAGGCCTAGCATCAAAGACCCTATGCATAGTCATCTCATGGACCCCTCCATGCAGGGCAGCAGGGCCAGAGGCAGACCCAGGTCAGTGAGACCTAGACCCGGAACCCTCCCCCACTAGCTCCCTCTGGGACACTGGGCAAGTGACTTCACTCCTCTGAGCTTAGGTCATCTCAACCCTAACACAGAGATATTCCTCCCTCCTTCTCAGGAGGGTGATGGAAATTCAGGAAAATAGCATAAAGAGAGCACCCAATAAAACAACCCTGAGGAGATCCAGAATGACAAGCAGTAATGAGAAGCCAGAGTGGGAAGTGGTCTGCGAAGCTGAGGTTTAGAAGTGCCCACCCTGAGACGTCCCTGGTGGTCCAGTGGTTAAGACTTGGCATTTCCACTGCAGTGGACACAGGTTCAATCCCTGGGCCATGGTGGGGGAACTAAGATTCCACGTGCTACATGATGAGGCCAAAACACACACACACACACAAACCCAACAACTAAAAGAAACAAAAACAAAAAAAGAAGTGCCCACCCAGAACAGATGGAGAGAGAGACAGAGGCCAGCAAAGCCTGACTGATGACACTAACATACGAAAACCCGAATGCACAGGATTAGAAAAGGGAAAGGTCAGCCAGAGAAGGAAATGCTGACGGTGCCTGCGCCAGCCCTGTCTGGAGGTGAGGGGCCCAGTAAGGCCTAGCGTGTTCGCCTGGCCCCCTCTGGGGCCAGCTCAGCAGCCTGTCAGCCTCTGACACTCTTCAACACTGCAACCACAGGCTGGCTCCCCGGGATCGCTTTCCGAGGACACTAAGCAGGCTTCAGACACTGTGGCTTTCCATCTGGGCCACCTAGAGGGAGAGGGTGTCTCCGCTCGGAAGAGGCAATACCCACTTGGCCTGCGGTTGTACCCCCACATTAAAAGTGAATCGACTGGTTTATACATCAAGCTCCCCCACCAGGGTTAGCGTGACTCAGCATCTCTGAGTCCAGTAAATTGGATTTGTTCTTTTTCTCCAGCTCTGCTTCCACCCAGGTCCAAGCCACTCTCAGCTCTTGTCCGCATGGCGGCTCCATCTCTTCCACGGTCCCTTTAGCCACTTGGGCTCTCCTAGGGCTTATTCTCCACAGAGGAGCCACAGTTACAGTCCAAGTGGATGGCCTCTTTAAAACCCCCAGTGACCTCCCATCGAAATGAGATGCAAATTCCTTACCAAAGCTCCAGGTCCCTGAGTAAGGCCTCTGCTTAGCTCTCCTACTGCCCCATCACTGCGACAGTGGTGCCACACAGGTTTCCCGTCTGCACCGCAGTCACGCCAGGCTTGCCCCTGTCTTGGGGCTTTGCCCTTATTGCTCCCTCTGTGTGGACAGTGGGCTTGTCCCCTGTCTCTTGGTAGCTCTCACCCTTCGGATCTCAGTTTATGTGCCTCTTGACCACTCTCTCTAAAGTGGGTCCCTCTTTCCTTTTTTTTTTTTGGTTACAGCTGGTTTTTGGTTTTGCTTTATTCTGTTTTTGCCATCTTAACCACCTTTAAGGGTAACAATTCAGGGACAATAATTACATTCACAGTGTTGTATAACAAACACTACTATCCACTTTCAAAAATTTTCACCACCCATCCAAAAGAAACTTTATTCCCATGGAGCAAGCATGTGTTTCTCCATAAGTTCACAAATTGTTTCTACTCCTTCTCTAGAATGTAAACTCCACAAAGACAAAACTTTATGTCTTGGAAATTCCTTGGTGGTCCAGTGGTTAGGACTCCCGTGCATCCACTGCAGTGGGCCTGGGTTCGATCCCTGGTCAGGGAACTAAGATCCTGCAAGCTGTGCAGCATGGCCAAAAGACAACAACAACAAACCTTTATCTGTCTCATTTGCCATTTTCCCCAGGGTTTAGAGCAGTTCTTGATAAATAACAATGACAAAGCTAACATTTATAGAGTTTGCTATTTACCAGGCCCTGATCTAAGCATTTTACATCATTTAATCTTCATAATAAGCCATAATAGGTACTCTCAATATCTCCATTTTACAAAAGAAGGAACTAAAGCACTGAGAAGAGAACTAACTGGCCCAAGATAACGCAGCTAGTAAACAGCAGGGTCAGAATTCAAAGCCACTGGGGTCAGATGGATAAATGGAAAAACACACGGGTGATGGGTGGATGGAACAGCAATGAGACAAGTCAAAAGACCGGGGCTGCACTCACCTCAGGAGCCTTCCTGGCTACCAGCCAGCCAGCCTGTCCTGGCAACTTATCAGATCTTAAGCTAATTTTTCCATCCAAACTCCTGATATTATCATCCTTATTTGACTGATGAGGACACATGGGCCCAAAGATGCCTACCAATTTGCCCAAGGTCATAAGGCTGTGCCAAGACTCTTTGACTCCATGTCCGTACCACTACATGACATTCTAGCAGCCTCAGGGGGTTCGTCTGTACTAATTTCTCCCAGGGGTAAAACTGGCTAAGGAAAAACTTCCCAAGATTAAAAAGCAAATACACTGAGAAGAGTATTCGTATCCTGATTCTAACTTCAGGCCTGATCTAAGCATTTTACATCATTTAATCTTCATAATAAGCTTAGATCAGGGCTGTAAAATGCTTAGATCAGGGCTGAAGTTAGAATCAGGACCACCGTTTCTTGTTTCAGTTCTGCCATTTCCTATTTGATAGGTCTTGGGTGAGTCACTTCCCCTTTGTGAGCATCAGTTTCTCGTCTATTAAATAGGGAGGAGAGGCCCTAATCGCCCACTTCAGAGCAGGGCCATGTAGAGAAAAAAGATGTTTCAGAGAACAAAAGGACTTTGAAATGCAAAAGTTACAGTCACACTAAAGACAAGGGAGCGTGTATCACAGATGTTTATGACATGTGTCCCGGAAGCGTGTCTTTGCATACATATGCACTACAGTGGAACCGCATGAGAGCACACACGGCCACGAGTATCCACGGTCATGAACAATCACTCCCCAGCCACAAAGGCTCTCTTCTAAATCTGAGACACTGACAACTTCTGTCCAGACGGTTGTGGGAATTCTGAACCAGGCAGGAACTCACAGTAGGAAGGAGTGCAGAGAGGAAGAAGGAACAGGGCGTGGAAAATGCCAAAACAAAGAGAACGCTAGGCAGAAAGTGAGAGTCTTCTGAAAGATGTTTTCAATGATCACGGTTACCAAGATCATCCTTTCTTTTGGGGAAATCACGGGGCACATCTTTCCCATCCCCCTAGGACCAATTCCTGGGCTGTTGATCCCCATTTGCACCCCCAGAACCATGTCCCACTCAAAGAGCCAGGAGGCTGAGCTCTTGGACTGTTCTTTGAACTCCTTTGCCTGCTGACCTCTGGTTGCCTTTGGTCAATGGGAGGCACTGGCAGGAGGTCAGAGAGTGGAAGCAGAGAGGGGGTATATCTCCCCAGTCGCCCTCCCTGTGGTTCTAATGGTCGCTGAGTGGCTCTGTGACAGCTCTATGCATAAGCCCAGTAACACTATTCTCTCCTTCTGTTCATTCAGCAAAGGGAGCTAATAGTCTCCGTCACCGTGAGTTTGTGGGTCCCCTTCGTGGGTTCCCTTAACCCTGCCCACAGCTTTCTGCCAGAATCTGACTGATACAGCGTGCTGTGTGCTGAGCCGCTTCAGTCACGTCTGACTCTTTTGCGACCCTATGGACTGTAGCCTGCCAGGCTCCTCTGTCCATGGGATTCTCCAGACAAGAATACTGGAGTGGGTTGCCATTTCTTCCTCCTCCAGGGGATCCTCCTGACCTAGGGATTGAACTTGAGTCTCTTATGTCTCCTGCAGGCAGGCAGGTTCTTTACCACTAGAGCCACCTGGGACTGATATACCACCTGACACTAAATAGATACACGAACTAGAGAGGGAGGGGAGGAGAAATTGGAAAGAGGCAGTATAGTCGAATGGTTAAGGATAGACTAGGCGACCAGGAGACCTTGCATTTTCCCTTAATCTCACTGGGCCTCAGTGTCTTCATCTGTAAAACCACAATGATAATCTTACCCATTTACTAGTTTTACTAAGAAAACTGAATTAGACCAAACTGAATTCGGCTCGTAAAGCACTTACAAGCCAAAGCCCACAGTGAGTACTCAAGAAATATTAGAAATTCTCATCGTCTACAGGCTCAAAGGTTAACAAGAGCAGAAATTACAGACTTTTGTTTTTTGGCTTTTTAGGGGGTTCTCTGTGTTACACCATTTTCCTACTATGAGCCTGTACTACTTTCGGAGTCAGAAAAGAAAAAGAAAAGAATTAAAAGAAAAAATACAGTGAGAGAAAGAGAAGCTATTAAGATTTATTCTTCTCCCTCTGGGGATGATGTTAACTCCCATTGGGATCTCCCTAGTACAGAACATTCACTTCCTTGAGTGACAATCTCCAGGTGGACATGAATGAAATGACTGCCCGTGAGGAGGGAGGAGGGGGACTGTGCCGCCCTCCCAGCCAGGCCTCTGATGGAGCCCGAGGGGTAGAAACAGGAGCTGGGCCCGCAGTCATTCCTACGCGGCAGGGCGGAGACGGCAATTTGTCAGAGGCCGGCAGTACCCATGGGCACCACATTAAATAAAATCAAGCCATGTGAAGATGCTGCCACCCGTCAGCACTGGCTTCTTGCCCAAAGGTCTCACGTGCCACCAAGGAGCCACAAACTGATGTGCCATTGTAGGCCGAGGACCACGTGACATGCCCAAACTGCAGAGTAAACGGCATCAGAAAGGAGAAAAGCCTCCTACTTGGTCCGCACGGATGACTGCAGAGGCAGAGGATACCTCCCTGCCTCTCTGAGATACACCCTCTCTGAGAGCCAGACCATGAGCTGGCTGTCTTCCGGGCTTTGTCACCTTTGAGCTCCACCAGGGACACATGAGATGGGTGGGTTTATCCCCCAGCAGGCGGGGCTGGCCAAGGTCACATGGCTTGTCAGTTCGAGTTGAGCAGGGTCTCGGACCCAGGTCTGCTGGCTCGCGGCTCCATGCTCTTCCCCCTCAAACCCGCTACATCCCACTTGCTGTCAACCATGTAACCAAAGCTACTGTTGCTCTGGATGTGGAAATAATAACAGCAGTATCAACCCCTCCCACGTGCCGGGTGCTTTACAGTCTAAAGGATCCTTTTATCATCATCACTTCGCTTGGACCTCACCGATCAGCAGTTGGTGAGAGGGAGCGGGGAACTGCAGTAACAAACATGGGCTTTGGATCAGTGTCCCTGCCCCCTGGGGCTCCTCTGAGAAGGGGGGTGAGGAGGGGAAAGACGCCCAGAGAAGCAGGGAACCCTCCCCAGCAACCCTGCGCAATCTCACAGTTTCTGAATCTCACTTGATTTTCTTGTTTAAACACTACGAGAGTTCACGGTCAGCGTTATTTAGAATAGAGTAAAACTGGAAACAACTTTAAATGTCTATCAACCCCCTGCTGATGGCCAAATGAACTAGGATTTATCCTCTGAAAAAGGAATTACAAAAGTATTCATATCCAGTGTGAACATTTTGGGGATGGGGTTTAGATGCACTGACACAGAAAGATGCTGCCATATAGAATGAAGAAAATCTAACTTGTAAAACAATAATGCAATTTATGGTCCCATTCCGGTTTGTATGCTTATTGTTTATGTAGGCAAAGAAAAAATTCTAGGCACCATCCTGTTGTCATTGGCTACCTCTGGAGAGAAGGATTTTGGTTGGGAAAACAAGGAGAGAGTATGCTTCTGAATGATTAGGATTTTTTACATAATTCTTTTGTAATTAAAACAAGAAAAAGTAAGTATTTTTAAAAAGCTTTGTCTGGGTCAGTCATTCATTTCCCATAGTACCTGCTGTAATGCTATTTCCGCCTGTTCTCTTCCAATCTGTACCTATGGTCAGATCTAATTTTATATCATTTTAATCCGAGTGCTCATGGCTTGGGGTTTTTTTCCATTTAACATTAAATTGTATCGGGGGACCTTCCTAGCAGTCCAGTGGTTAAGACTCAAGCTTCCACTGCAGGAGGGGTGGGTTCGATCTCTGATTGGGGAACTAAGACCCCACATGCCACACAGCACGGCAAAAAAAAAACAACATTTACTGTATCAGAAACATTTCCACATTATTATATCATCATTATCATCACATCTAACATTCTTAGGTACTTCTCTGTGTGCTAGTTCCTATGCTAAGGATCCTACATACCTGAAATCATTTAATCTCGATGACAAGCTTAAAAACAGGTACTTGGATTATCCATATTACCGATGGGGAAATTGAGGTTAAGAAGATGGACTGACTTGCCAAGTCCTCACAGTCAGTAAGGATAGAAATGAGACTTATGCCCTGGTCTATCTCCAGTCCTCGCTGCGCACCTCTCCATCCTACTCCCCTCCCAGATACTGAGCGGCGAGTGAGAAGAATGTGCCAAGTAGGGATGAGAAGACCCTGGTCCTGGTCTTCCTACCTGCATGACCTTGGACAAGTCACTTGCCATCCGCTTTGTCCACTCCATCAATTCTTTCACCAGACAAGCATTTGCAAACCACTCAGCCACGCACTGAGGACAGAACAATGAATAAAACATGAACACTGCCCTCCAAGAGATGACAGCCTAGCCTGAATCTCTTCACGTGCGGGAAGGCTCTAACCCCTGTCCTGCCTCTGTCACAGCGACATGAAGTGAAATAAAGAAAAGATGCCGAGGAACCTGACGAGTACACAGCTCATACGCTTTGAGGGTAAGTATTTCTGCGGCTGTTCACGGCTGCATATTATTTTATCCACTGGATGTTCCAAAACGCTCTCAATCATTCCCCTATTGTTGGGCACTTAGTCCCAATTTGCTGCTATTATGGAAGAAGCTCTGATGCGGATTCATCCAAAGGAAATTATGCAAAAGGGGAAAAAAAAAGCCAGATGCACAAAGACGACGCTGTTCAACCTTCAGAATGACTGAAGGGAGATGAGTCCTTCATCTTAAACTTCTGAAGCTGCAAACCAAATTCGCGCCCTTCCCCCACCCCATGGCCTTCCCCACCCTAAGCTGCTCCTCCTGCAACCATCCAAGGGGACAGCTTAGTGTGGTTTCAACCTCCCTCCCTCCCCAGCCCTCCAGGTCCAGAAGGCCGATGTCTTTCCTGCAAAGCTGAGGCCGTCCCTTCCTCGTGGTTCTTACCAAAAGGACCTTCCCAGACCTGGTTCTGTCCTGCCCCAATGCAGGCCCCAAGCAGATCAAATACCCGCAAAGGTTCCTGGAGCGTCCAGGCTCCTGGGGAGGAGAGTGATGTTAGCCGAGTCCCTGTGGCATGCCAGCACTGCACTAGGTTCTTTACGTAACAACCCTAACGTGGCCTCCTTGAGACAGGCACGCTTGGCCGCACTTTACGGATGAGGAAACTGAGGCTCAGATCAGCTGAGTGAGAGCCCAAGGGCATGTGGCTAGGACACAGTGGAGCTGCGACTAGAGCTCAGGCCTGGCAGATTCCAGAGTTTTTCCAAAGAACCAAAGACAAGCTGACTTTCTGAGTCACCTCCCAGCACCCCCAGCCCCCTGCACCATCTGCTGCAGGCACACCAGACCACCCATTCTTCAAACACGTCCCGATTTCCCTTCCTTCTGACCCAGGAGAGGGGGTGCCCTTCCCCCCACAGCTATCAAAATTCCACTTGGCTTTTGGTGCCCAGTGCCAAGCCTGCAATCTCCTTGAAGCCTTCTCTGATCACCAGAATAGGAATCCACGCCTACAGAGGCAATAGCTCATCCTTCACCTTCCCGGTGCAATGTCTATGTCTCTCCAGGCCAGACTGGGAGCCCGGGGAGGACAAGGATGCTTCACCAGAGGCCGTATAGGATCAGTGCAGGTACTCAGGGGATATTTTTCAAATTGAACAAAACCAAGTATGACCTCTGAAAATAAACTTGGGGCTGCTGGCATGGCCATGGGGAAAGTGGCTCCACCTCACACTGCCTGGATTTGAATCCTGGCTCCCCCACGACCGAGCTGTGTGACCTTGAGCAACTGTCTTTCCCTTGCTAAGCCTCAGTTCCCTTCATCTGTAAAATGGGAGGAAGAAGGATTTTTGTCTCAAAGGGCTTGTGAAGATTGTATGAGTGGCACAGTTAAGCCCTTAAAACGGGTGCCTGGCATGTAGTAAGTGCTTGATAAATGTTGGCTGCTACTATTCTTACCCACAAGCCTCCCGCCCACAGAGGAAGTGGTGCCAGCCTGCTCCCACCCCTACCCGCCTACCCATGCACAAGTCCCCTCCCCACCAGGCCTCCTCCTCACAGTCCCAGCTGGTGCGCCTGCATTCCCTCCTTTGTATGTTCTGGTCACTGGGTTCCTGTCTAGTGTGGCGGGGGTGAGTGTCAGGGCCAGCCAGCCTTAGAGCCAACCAGTCTTCCCCTGCAGCCAATGGGAGCACAGAGTCCAGAGCATCCTCACTGCTGGGGGTTCCTGGCCAGGAAGCAGAAAGCCATGGTCAGTCCCTCTCTCAGGGTTCCGGCCAGTACCTTTCTGCCCCCTACCCCTCAGGACCCCAGGAGCACTCGGGCCACCCTTGCCTCACAAAACCTAACCCACCCTTGAACTCTCCACCAGGACCAGTCCTGGCACATCAGTTCTCTGGCTCTGCCAGACACCAACCTAGTACTCCTAGGTTGTACTTGCTCCAGGTACAATGCCAAGGTAAAGAGAAATACTCTGGACTCAGCCACACTCTTTCCAGCTGTGCAACCTTAGGCAGGTGACACAACCTCTCTGAGCCTTAGTCATGTGTAAAAAGGATAATAATAGCACCTACCTGTCAGAGTTGTTGGGAGATAATGCTAAGCATACAGTAAATACTCAATAAATGTTCTCATTCTGATTGTATAATCACTGGTATTACTCCAGATGGAGATTATTATCCACTTTTAATAAATGAGGGCACAGAAGCCCAGACAGGCTCACCCGGATGACCGAGCTGGAGCAACACAGAGGCCCCTCCCACCTCAGCAGCCTAGGCGAGAGACCCTCTCCACTGCTCCTGGGGGCTCAGACCCAGAACACTCCTGGGCACCCAGCATCCTCTTGGCTCTGGATACTTCCAAGAGGGACCAGGGTTCCAGGTTGACTATGCCTCAGCCCTTGCCCCTTAACCAGGACAAGGCAGCCTGGCAGCCGAGGCAACCTGGCCTTGCCTTCTCAC
>SJYQ01096337.1:472907-529437 GCA_006410935.1 Redunca redunca | reverse complement strand
GGGCAGGGAATACTATGTGTACTGCTCCCGGCTGACTGCAACGCCCATCTCTGTGCCCAGTAAAGAGTTTCTAGCTGAATTAATAAAGGAATGTTTACTGCAAGGATCAAATAGTATAATGTACAGAAAAGCACTTTACAGAATGGAAAACGCTCCAGTCATTAAGACTATCCTGTTATCTCCTAGTAGGGAAGAGGATCAGGTTGGGCAAGTAAGTGCCCGAGATCATCCAGCTGTTCTGCCCTGCAGCCAAGAATCAAATTTGGCTCTCAGTCTCAGCCCTGGGCTTTTGGCAGTTCATTTAGATGACTCCACAGTGAGATGGAAATTTCTTATTAAGTGACTCTAATGAAACATGCATATATCATCAGCTTACTGCTATAAAAAGATGCTCATCAGACGCATCTTTTGCCAGCCTCTGATGGGTTAACCTGCCAAGGCTTTTTCTGACCCTATTTCCTTTCTTTTTACAAGGGTTTTCTTTTTCTTTTTTTTTAACCAGGTATCTGAGAAGGGCTTTCTCCTTCTCCCTTTTTTCCTACAGTCGTGACAGTTGATGAAAAGCACTTCTGACGCCCTGGCCAGTTTCCAGGAGCCCAGATCTGGGGCTGTGTGTCAGGAATGTGTGTCTGTGAGCATTCCAGGTTCTCAGCCTGTGTGTCTCCCAACATGGCCTGCCGGTAACAGTCATGACTGGAGTGTCTGCACAATGAGCTCCTGGGAGAGACCCGTCATTGATTTAAGCTCGCCATCACCCCATCCACCCCCACAATGGCTTCAGAGCAACAGCAAAGCTCTCAGTAATAATGGTTAAGAAAATTGATTCCATTCTCTCCCGGTCCCCTTTCTTGGCACATCAGAGTGGAAAGATCCTATTGGGCTCTGATGCCATCTGGGTGATTGTGCAGAAAAGGAAAGAGCTGCCTTGCTTGTCAGAGGTGAGTTCAGAGCTGCTGGGAACTTGGTGTTTGGTTTTGGGTTCTTGGGGCTGTGAGGACCTAGCCCAACTTTTCCTTAGATATTAAAAAAAAAAAAAAGGATGTACAGACTGATGCTGAAAGTGAGGTACTAGAAGGGGGAAGGTAGCCTGTGTTTCTGCTCTGGCTCTCTCTGTCTCTCTCCTTCTCTCCTTCTGTTTCTCTCTGTCTCTCTCCTTCTCTCCTTCTGTTTCTCTCTGCTCTCTCCCCTGCCCGTAGACTTTCTCTGTTAAGTCCTGGGTTCACCCCCAATGCTTTATATTTGTGACCTCAGCCCATCCACATTATGGCAACTGTTCAACCACTTCAGGTTTTAGTTTTTCCAGGAGAGAAATCTGATTGGCAGGTCTCACTCTATTGTAGGTCAACTAGTCAACTGAATAGGCTGCCCACGCAGCATTGACTCAGGAGTCAGTGTGTGGACGGAGACCTGTATAGGAGATTTTGCATTGCAGGGAAGGTAGGACCCATGACTCTTAAGTCCCCTCCCAACCCTGAAAGTCTCGAGGCATTTGAGTCAACAAGAGTAAATAGCCATACCCTAAACCACTCACATGTATTAGAACCAACAGCTAAGGCAGCTGATTAGTCTTGTCCAGTCATGACTCCCCTAATCTCTTTGCAGAATTTGGCTCAGGAATAAGTAGATTTAACCCCTATTTGGATCAATAAGATAGAAACATACTTGGGTCTTACAGGGAAGAATTTCTTAAAAGTATGTCCTAGGAAGCCTCTCTTTATTCCAACTGGACTGAACAAGAAAGTGTTTTTTTGTTTGTTTTAAATGATTTACCTATTTGGCTGTGCCAGATCTTAGTTGCAGTGTGTGAGATCTTTAATTGTCGCATGTGAACTCTTAGTTGTCGCATGTGGGATCTAGTTCCCTGACCACAGATCAAACCCAGGCCCTCTGCATTGAGAGCACAGAGGCCTAGCCACTGGACCACCAGGGATGTCCCAAGAAAGTATTTTTAACTCAGTTTCTCTAGAAGACATCTTATGCCCCTGCGTGCATGTATGTGTGCTAAGTCACTTCAGTCGTGTCTGACTCTTTGCAACGCTTTGAACTATAGCACACCAGGCTCCTTTGTCCATGGGATCCTCCAGGCAAGTATACTGGAGTGGGTTGCCATGCCCTCCTCCAGGGCTTGTGCCCCTGCGGAAAACGAAACTGAAGCTAGATAGATCCATAGACCGATCACACTGTACCTGAAGTCTACATTTTAGCTTTTCTTTTGTATGAGTAAATACAGCTATTTTGTTTAAGTCACTTTAGGCCATGCTTCTGTTATTTGCAGCCAACCACTTGATAACCTATATACAACTACAGCCAGAGTGATTTTTCTGAAGTCCCCCTTCAAGATAGTCATCCCCCCAAGTCAGTCCCAAGCTTACAACCCTTAAAACTTCAATTGCTCCCATTGCCTTGGAAAGTAAATCCAAACATCTGAGCCTAGCAACTAAGGTCCTCCTTGATATGGTCCCAGTGTATGTTTCTTACTTGGCTTCCATCCTTCCTTTTTATGAACCCCTATATAGCAAACACGAGTCAGCCCAGAAGTCCTGACATGTTTTCGGCCCTTGAAATCAGCATAGATCTCTGTGTTGCTGGGCTAGTAAAGAGTTCCCTAATACCTGTCATGGGGCTCTTCAACTCTGGAGGTGTTTAAAGGTCCAGAGTTCTAACCAGGGCCTGGTGTGAGGGAGCTCAGCTTCTGAGCTGCGTTTGCTGCATCGGCCCAGCCTCCTGCTGTTCTAAGCTGCCTGACCCATCAGGGACCAAGGCTCCTAAACACCCCTCATCCCGCGGTCCAGCCTTCCTGGATGTGTTGGTTTCCTAGGGCTGCCAGTACAAATGACCACAAACTGGGTGGCCAAAAACAGCAGAAATTTATTTTCTCACAGTTCAGGAGGCCAGAGGTCTGAAATCAAGGTGTCAGCAGGACCGATTCCTTTTGGAAACCCTGAGAGAGTCTGTCTCCTGCCTCTTGGCTTCTGGTGGCTTCTGGCAGCCCTTGACCTTCCTTGGCTTGTGGAAGCTTCTGTCTTCATATGGCTATGTGTGGGGAGTCGGTATGAGTCTCTCTCTCCTTCTCTGTGTGTGAGTCTACGTGTGTCTCTGTGTGTGTCTGTATGAGTCTGTAGGTATGTTTTGTGTGTGTCTCTTTAAGTCTGTGTGTGAATGTCTGCATGTATCTTCTCCTCTTGTAGGGACACCAGGATTTAGGGGCCCCACCTTAATCCACTATGGGCTTCCCAGTTGGCTCAGTGGTAAGACTTACCTGCCAATGCAGGAGATACAAGAGATGTGGGTTCAGTCCCTGGGTTGGGAAGATTCCCTGGAGAAGAAAATGGCAACCCACTCCAGTATTCTTGCCTGGGAAAATTCCATGAGCAGAAGAGCCTGGTGGACTATAGTCTGTGGCGTCACAAAGAGTCAGACACAGCTGAAGCAACAGAGCACACACATATGACTAATCCAGTATAACCTCCTCTTAATTTATTTAATGCTTGCTCCTTGGCAGAAAAGTTATGACCAACCTAGATAGCATATTCAAAAGCAGAGACATTACTTTGCCAACAAAGGTCCGTCTAGTCAAGGCTATGGTTTTTCCAGTGGTCATGTAGGGATGTGAAAGTTGGACTGTGAAGAAGGCTGAGCGCCAAAGAATTGATGATTTTGAACTGTGGTGTTGGAGAAGACTCTTGAGAGTCCCTTGGACTGCAAGGAGATCCAACCATTCCATTCTAAAAGAGATCAGCCCTGGATGTTCTTTGGAAGGAATGATGCTAAAGCTGAAACTCCAGAACTTGGGCCACCTCATGCGAAGAGTTGACTCATTGGAAAAGACTCTGATGCTGGGAGGGACTGAGGGCGGGAGGAAAAGGGGACGTCAGAGGATGAGATGGCTGGATGGCATCACCGACTCGATGGACATGGGTTTGAGTGAATTGCGGGAGATGGTGATGGACAGGGAGGCCTGGCGTGCTGCGATTCATGGGGTCGCAGAGTCGGACACTACTGAGAGACTGAACTGAACTGAACTGAATTTATTTAACTAATTACCTATGCAATGGACATGAGTTTAAGCAAAGTCCGAGAGATAGTGAAGGACAGGGAAGCATGGTGTGCAGCAGTCTGTGGGGTTGTAAAGAGTCAGACATGACTGAACAACAACATCATGTGCAAAGACCTTATTTCCAAATCAGATCACATTCAGAAGTTCCCAGGGGAACATGAATTTGGGAGATGCTATTTAAGCCATTATACCAGGGATGCTCAACCTTCTGCTCACCCCTCTTCAAGGCCCTGCCTTTGAGTGCTGGTTCCCCTCTGCACACCTCCAGCTGACCTCCAGCCTTAGAGATCCTTTTTGTCATTTTTTCTCCTAGTGCTCTCAGAAGCACACCGCTGTCTCTTTTTCCTATGCAAATGGATTGAAACAAGATTTCAAAGAATTCCTACTTCTGATTTCCCCTTTGGCAAAAGTCTTTGAGTCAAAAACAGTCAAGGGCTGGTATGAAAAGGGAACACATAGAGGACAAAAACCACAAGTAGTATATAATAGAGGGTCTCACCTTGCCTGTCATACCTGTGTTCTCACGCATTGCCAGTCCTTCTAGAAAACCCACCACCAGGCTCTGCATATGGACTATTGGTGCCCTTGAAAGCTCTCCATCAGCCTGACCCCTGCGGTCTCACTGTCCCCCCGTCCATGAAGCTGGGGGGATTGTTATTCCCTCGGTAGCTTTAGTCCCTTCCCTTCGTGATATCTTGCTGTGTCTTTCTTAGACTCTGCTATTCCTTTGTGCCTTTGTAGTTTATTTGCATATTAAGCTACATTTCCAGTGAGATGGAAAAGTCCCAGAGAAAAGGAGTGAACAGCTCATCCAATGCAAATTTACAGGGCACCTGCTAAGTGTCAGATACAAAGTGCTGGGGATGAAGAGGTGGACACGACACAGTTCCCGTCCTCCAGGAGCCCACACTTTTGAGGGCACTGACTGTGGCGGGTTATTTCACCATGTTTGGGCAGGGCCATGATAGGCTGATAAGTGGGTGTACTGAGATCATGAACAGATTGTTGGTTTGCCACTTTAGGAGTTTTGGGGGTGAAATCTGAACACCCACCCCTGTACATGGAGGCAAGGAGAGACCAAAGAGAGAAGGCACTCCAGATCGGTAGTTGGCAGGTTTAACAAAGAAGGACACTTACTCAGGAGACTTATTTCCGGCAGTGAGAAACAAGTAGATCTCTGCCCTCACCCACCAGAATCTTAGGAGTTCATCATCAGTTAGTTGCTCAGTTGTGTCCGACTCGATTCTCCAGGCAAGAATGCTGGAGTGGGTTACCGGTTCCTTCTCCATAGGAGTTCATAGCCTTAAAGGAGCTTGGTGACGTACACCATCCCGAGTGTCGCAACCACACGTGCTTTCTCAAGCCTGCATCCTTGAAAGCAGATGCCATGGTGGAGATGATGGGCAGAGTGTATATCCCTAGGACAACCGATGCCGAAAATTCAGCTTCTCTGTACACTGATGCAGAATCAAATCTCGGAGACAGAGTTTTGGATGAAGTAGAAAAAGACAGCTCTATTGCTTTGCCAGGCAAAGGAGAATATAGCAAGTTCATGCCCCCCAAACCACGTATCCCCACTTGGAGAGGATAGTGAGAAGTTTTATATTTATTGTCCCAAGAAGGCATAATCAGCTCATGCACATCCTTTTGCTGGGCTGGTGGTGAGGTAAGCAGGAGTCCACATCATCAGCCTTAAGGTCCAACTGATCTGGAGTCTACATGCTTGTGGGCTCCTGGAAGGGGCTTCAGTATCTGCAAAATAGCTCTAAGACATTATCGCGTGCATCCTTTGATGGGGAACCAGGCCCTTGCCCCACTCTCTCACTCTCTCCCTTCCCTAATTAACAACTGCTTGAATCTGCCCATTGGAACTCAGGGAAGGTCCTGGAGGCTGAATGAAGGCAGTTTCCTATAACTGAAGAAGTGGGGGACACAGAAAGGCCTTGTGCCCGGGACCCCCACAGTATCACAGGGGAGGAGGAGTGAGGAACCACAGATGGCCTGGGTCCAGCTTTCCAGTCCACTGGAGGTCATGTCCTCTCCATGGCCTCTGCTGACATTTTCTTTTTGTGTGTCTGGTTTTTACATTTTTATACGTCCCCCCCGCCTTTTTTTTTTGGAATGTGGCCTGAGTGATCAGCAATGAGCTTTCCTAGCATGGAAGTTCCCTGTTTGGTGGCTCCCTGACTATACTGGAGGCAGGTACATGTAAGACACAGTACAGATTAAGATAATGATTTTTTTTTTTGCCCATGCCATGTGGCATGTGGGATTTTGGTTCCCAAGCCAGGAATTGAACCCATGCCCCCTGCAGCTGATGTTCAAAGTCTTAACCACTGGATCACCAAGGAAGTCCTAATAATGATTTTTAAAATAAATAGCAGGTATTTTTTTTTTAAATGGAGTGTCCCATGATCGGAACCATATTTTTGGGCTGGAGAGTGAATCACTGAGGGACTGTATTTGTGTTTTTATGTGATTTAATAAAGATGATGTATTAGTAGACTTGGGACTTCCTAGGTGGGTCAGTGCTAAAGAATCTGCCCATGATACAGGAGACAAGGGTTCAAACCCTGGGTCAGGAAGGTCCCCTGGAGAAGGAAATGGCAACCCACTCCAGTTTTCTTGCCTGAAGAATCCCATGGACTAGAGGAGCCTGGTGGGCTACAGTCCACAGGGTCACAAAGAGTCGGACATGACTTAGCAACAACAACCCATTAGTAGACTTATCAGATATGAACATATAATATTTTGTTTGGATAATGCATAGGTAACTCTTTGTGCGGCAATAATAATGTTTAAGGCCATTTTATTTGGAAGTGCTGCTTTTTTTTTATTAGAGATGTTTTCAGTTCAGTTCAGTCTCTCAGTGGTGTCTGACTCTTTGCAACCCCATGGACTGCAGCATGCCAGACCTCCCTGTCCATCGCCAACTCCCAGAGTTTACTCAAATTCATGTCCATTGAGTCGGTGATGCCTTCCAACCATCTCATCCTCTGTTGTCCCCTTCTCCTCCTGCCTTCAATCTTTCCCAGCTTCAGGGTCTTTTCCAATCAGTTAGTTCTTCGCATCAGGTGGCCAAAGTATTGGGGTTTCAGCTTCAACATCAGTCCCTCTAATGAACACTCAGGACTGATCTCCTTTAGGATGGACTGGTTGGCTCTCCTTGCAGTCCATGGGACTCTCGAGTCTTCTCTAACACCACAGTTCGAAAGCATCAGTTCTTCAGTGTTTGGTAAGGGCAGGCTTTGTTGACTATCACTTCTGGGTTTTTCGTGAATTTAGTAAAAGTTTTCATGTGTATGATAATCTTTCCCAAACCAATGGAGGGAATAAAAAAGGTGGCCAGGCCAACTGACTGCATGAGTGAAAAATAAAATCTGTCCACCTGGCCTTAAGGAGAGGGAGGTTGTCTGTTTTAGGAAATTGAGCTGGTTGTGAATATCATACATGTTGGCACTAGTAGGTTTTTTTTTTTTTTTTTAGGATGTAGGGGCCACCATAGGAATACAGGTAGAGCATCTGGAGGGTCTACGTATTTTGTAGGGCCTAGCAGCACTCACAGTTTAAGAGCTAGCAGGACTGGTGGGCAGGGTGTTCCTTTGCTGAAAATAGGCATGCTGCTTCATCAAGTGAGAGTCTGAGCCATAGCAGAAGTGGATCAATGGAACATATTTTCAACCCACTCCTTGATAAGAAGGTTTTATGGCATGTTGTTTATTTCTGTGTGGTTTTCTCTGGAGGAGTGTTGTCTATACTGTTAGGAGCTGTTGCTTTAAGCAGGTATATCCAATTTCTGTTCCCTTTTAGCATTTAAGATGTATTTTGGGGTATCAGAATCCTAAAGGTATTTTTTCTTTCTCTTTTGTTGTCTTTTGCCACAGTGCCCCATTTTTAGCCCCTGGATTCTGAGAAGGAGCATCTCAGGAGAGACAGGTAGAAGCCGCATGCCTTTTATGACCTAACTTCTGAAACAGCGTAGCATCATTCATCCTGCACTATTTCAGAGCAGTCACACGCCCGTCTGGACACTAGGAAGGGGCTCTAGACCTGCCCATGATGGGAGGAGTGTCAGAGTTTGCAGCCTGCTTTAGAAGGGCACACAGCCTCACGCAGCTGCATTTTCAGGACTGATTTGCACAATCCAGGTGTCGCCAGATTCACAGGCAGCAGGGGGTGATGGAGACCAGGCACGGATGAGATCCCCTGGGGACATTGTGGAAAATGAAAAGAGGGATGAGGACAGAGCCCTGAGTTCATGGCTATTGTCAGTAAATGATTCTGGCATGAATAATTTGTTCAAGAACACGACTCTGTGGTTGGTGATTCTACTGTCTGGCCCTAAGCAGGAGAAAGACCCCAGTTATCTGAGTCTCCAGTGATCTCCTGGAACCAAACAAAGGATAATTAAGGTCCTAATTAGAGTCTGCTTCCCAAGCTTCAATGTGCACAAAGCTAACTTCAGGAGGCTTCTACTAAGCATAGCCTCCTGTAATCCATTCCCAGAGGTTTGGAATTCAGCAGACCCGCAGTAGGGTCCAGGAATCTGCCTTTAAACTTCCATCTCTAATATGGCTGCAGGGCCTGGACAGGCATTACAGTACTTAGCCACTCAGCCACAAATCCCGAAGGGGTCATGGACAGTCTTTTTGATAAGATGTCCTGGTTCCAAATCTTGGCTTGGCTACTTTGTAGCCATCTGACTGCTGCCAATTTCCTTCTTCTGATTCCAGTTTTCTCATCCGTACAATCAGGAGGCTGAGTTAACCAATACTCTCCTACTGTGCTGTAGGGGACCCAAGGGGTTCCAGATTGGGTCTGCCATCTGCATTAATCCATTTAGCGAATGTTTGCTGTCCGCTGGGCCCTGGGCTGGATACTGCGGATATGGCCCAATCAATGGCTGATTATCATTATGAAAGATACTTCAAAAGAGAAGCCCCAGGGGTCTTCCCAGCTGGTCCAGTAGTTAAGATTCCATGCTTCCACTGCAAGGGGCACAGGTTCGGTCCCTGGATGGAGAAATAAGACCCCACATGCCCCTTGGCACTGCCAAAAGAATAAAAACAAGAGAGAAGCACAAGAAGAGAGGGAGCTCACCAAAGGAGTTTAAATTGTTATGCTTATGCTTCCCACTGGATTGCCTTTTGGGCAAACCCTCCCCAGGACTGAAAGCACTGGCTTTGAAAGCACTTAGGTTATCTCTAAGGGTTCATGCAAAAAGAAATCTTTTGTTCTATGATGTTTTTCCATGATTTTACTTCTGAGTAAAGTCAAAACAGCCAGAATGCAATTACTGGATTTGAAAGCTGTCTAAGATCCCAAGGTTATCACCTTCATTCTTGAAAAGAAATTGTGGGTCTCTTTAAGGATCAAAAATGCTCTGTATTATGGTTTTATGGCATGTAAAAGCCAACCCTGATCCTGGGAAAATGAGTGAAAGAACAGACAGAGAAGGGTGACATGTAGGCCTGCCTTAGGAGGAAGCAGCCAGCACAGAGGGGCAGGGGGCGGGGCTCTAGACTCTGCTGAAGCCCTTGTCGGA
Source organism: Redunca redunca (assembly GCA_006410935.1). Taxonomy (NCBI): domain Eukaryota; kingdom Metazoa; phylum Chordata; class Mammalia; order Artiodactyla; family Bovidae; genus Redunca; species Redunca redunca. The sequence continues at coordinate 519,835 of SJYQ01096337.1, read as the reverse complement.
TGAGTCACACTTCCTCAGTCTGCGAGTGTCCATCTGCAGAATAGGCAAATTGTTCCTGCCTCTCAGTGCTCTTTGAAGGAGAAAGATTATATGCAAAAAATTACCGTTTCACTGCTGGATACTTAGTAAGCACTCAATAAATGATGGCCATTATTAATTTAAGTGTCTTTCTAATCCATGTGGTACTTGTTAACATTCCTGCAGATGTTTTATAAGTGAGAATAGAAAGTCACGCAGGGTAAGAGTTGCCCAGAATCTGGGTTTTGCCAGGCCAGCAGCGTCTCTCTGGGGGAAGAAAGCCTTGTAATTCTTCCTTTTTAAAAGTACACATATAAAACAGATAACTAATAGGAACATACTGTATAGCACAGGGAACTCTGCTTAACCAAGGGCAGTGACGTGAATGGGAAGAAAGTCCAGAAGGAGGGGTGTATGTATATATACATGGCTGACTCACTTTGCTGTACAGTGGAAACTAACACAACGTTGTAAAGCAACTATGCTCCAATAAAGTTAATTGAAAAAATACTTGTCCATGGTGGTGGCCTTCAAACTTTGGGTTGGCCTATTTTCCCCCTCAAAGAAGAGCAAGTTATTTTTCCCAGTTGAAACCCAGAATATTCAAATTTAGGGTATAAGTGATCCATGTTTAAAAAGAATGAAGATGGCGTCCATATATATTATTAAGAAATAAAAAAGAGGCCCTGAAATTATTTCTTTGTATTTTTTGTAGTTTAATAGGTTAACTTTCCTGGAGACTAAATCTGCAAACATCTTTTTTCCCCCTCTTTTGATAGTTGAAACAATACAGAGAATGCATAGAGCTGGAACCGCATGAATAGTATGAAGAGCAAAAAGATATGACACCTCTATAACTCAGTGGTTTATAGAGTGGAACTGCATGTATAAACTTGCGCAAAACGTTTAGCTTCAGCTTGCTTGTGCCTAAAATAAGGATAATGATAGGGGCAACCTGAATGTGCCACGCACATAGTAGGTGTACAGTAAGTTAGCTATTGTTACCTCTGTGTGCATTGATGTACTAAATAGTTTAGTGTTGACATATTTTGAACTGCAAACTCATAAAATATAAATTAGTGTTAGCTTCCTACACTTAATGATCTGCATTTAATGATTCTGGAGGCAGATATATCTACCTTGAGATTGTTCTGGGAGCCATGGCATCAGTTTTAAGAGATGTGACATCTGCTACTAATTCCAGGTGTCAATTTGGTAAAATCATTTAAGTCATTAGGGTGCTTTAGGATTGTGGTCTATAGCCAGATAATTCCATTCAGCAGTAAAATGACTGACTGGTGAGGAACTCTACTCATGAAGGAAAGATTCAGAATTTCATCTATACAAATCAGATGATAGTATCTATAGCAGTTAGGATTACACTTGGCTGCAGAAAACTCAGAATAACAATGGCTTAATTATGTGAAATGCTGGGCTGAATGAAGCACAAGCTGGAATCAAGATTGCCAGGAGAAATATCAATAAGCTCAGATATGCATATTACACCACCCTTATGGCAGAAAGTGAAAAACTAAAGAGCCTCTTGATGAAAGTAAAAGAGGAGAGTGAAAAAGCTGGCTTAAAACTCAACATTCGGAAAACGAAGATCATGGCATCCGGTCCCATCTCTTCATGGCAAATAAATGGGGAAACAATGGAAACAGTGAAAGACTTTATTTTCTTGGACTACAAAATCACTGCAGATAGTGACTGCAGCCATGAAATTAAAAGAGGCTTGCTCCTTGGAGGAAAAGTTATGACCAACCTAGACAGCATATTAAAAAACAGAGACATTACTTTGCCAACAAAGGTCCATCTAGTCATAGCTATGTTATTTCCAATAGTTATGTTTGGATGTAAGAATTGGACCATAAAGAAAGCTGAGCACCAAAGGATTAATGTTTTTGAACTGTAGTGCTGGAGAAGACTCCTGTGAGTCCCTTGCACTGTGGGGAGATCAAACCAGTCAATCTTAAAGGAAATCAATCCTGAATATTCAATGAAAGGACTGATACTGAAGGTAAAGCTCCAATACTTTGGCCACCTGATCTGAAGATCTGACTCGTTAGAAAAGACCCTTATGCTTGGAAAGATTGAAGACAAGAGGAGAAGGAGACAACAGAGGATAAGATGGTTGGATGGCATCACTGACTCAATGGACATGAGTTTGAGTAATGTCCAGGAGTTGGTGATGACAAGGAAGTCTGGCTTGCTGCAGTCCATGGAGTCGCAATGAGTAGGACATGACTGAGCAACTGAAGTGAATCAGGTAGAAGTTAATTTCTCTCTTCTACAAGTGCTGGTAGAAAGGCTGATATGGCATTCTATTGCCTCAGGGACCCAGGCTTCATCTTCCTTGCTGTTCCATGAGAGTGTTCACCATTCATCCTTAAGTTTACTTCCTAGTCCAAGTTGGCTGCTGTTGCTCCAGCCATCAGATCTTTATTATAATTATTAATTATTCTAGGCATTTAGAAAGAGATAAAAAGCATGTCCTTTACCTTTCAGGACACCTCCAACAGTTTGCCCACACTAATATTTTCTTACATCTCATCGGCCAGGTCACTTTCAGCTGCCTAGCTACAAGGGATGCTGGTAATATGGTCTTTATCCTGGGAATGTATGCTGAGAGAAGTGGATATTTAGGGACAATTAACAGTGTGTGCTTCAGGGTTAAAAGGAGACACATCACTCAATTTTGACCAAGGGCAAGAGTGCAGTAGCTAATCCCATGTGCAAAGTATGGATTCAGAGTTGCTTGTCGCCATAGTAACCATAAAAAGATGGAATATGCCAAATACCATGAAGAAAAAAATTATCCTTGCATCTCAGATCCTGTATTCTAGCCAGAAATCTCTGGTTGATAAATTCCTAAGTTTAGGATGGTACTTGCTTGTGATGTTTATTCTCCTAGTGCTAAACATTTTTTCACCCTGGGAAAGTTTAGAAATATACTGAGTGATGGGAAAGTAAATCACAGAAATAATATTTGTGGGCAAAATCAGCAGATGTTTCATATCTGAAATATGTGATATAATAAGAGAGTATTTTTCTCATATTAAAGACAGATTAGCCTGATAATGCCACTTTAAAATGTGAGTAGCAGTTTAATTTAGATATGTAAATTTTTATTGGAAATTTTTTAAAAAGAAAATTTGCTACGTTTGATTGTTTAGAAGAATCTGCATGTGTGTGTGTTAGTCATTCAGTCATGTCCTACCCTTTGCAACCCCATGGACTGTAGCCCACCAGGCTCCTCTGTTCAGGGAATTTTAGAAGAATCTGAGAGTCTTTAACTTTGATTTTATCACTTCACTAGATGTTTTGAATACTTGGAAGGCTTTTGCTTATCAAACTGGTATAAATATCAGAAGAGATTTAATGTATTGAGGTTTGTTATCTGGGTCCATTGTTTAAAGCTATTTTGGTTTCTTTAAACATTGACTAAGAGACTATGTGTCTCCCTGTTAAAATATGGTCTATGTTTAAAGGGACTTGTAAGCTGAATTCAAAGGCCTAAGGAAAAAATGGATTTCTAAATTATTTTCACATTAACACATTTAAAAAGTCAGTCAAATATTTTTCTACATGCAAAAGCAGCCTAGTAATAATAAACACTGACAGCTTCAACTTTTTTTTGAATTTTTTATTCCGTACAGCTGCTGCTGGTGCTGCTAAGTCACTTCAGTCGTGTCTGACTCTGTGCGACCCCATAGACAGCAGCCCACCACACTCTGCCATCCCTGGGATTCTCCAGGCAAGAACACTGGAGTGGGTTGCCATTTCTTTCTCCAATCCATGAAAGTGAAAAGTGAAAGTGAAATCGCTCAGTCGTGTCCAACTCTTCACAACCCCATGGGCTGCAGCCCACCAGGCTCCTCCATCAGTGGGATTTTCCAGGCAAGAGTGCTGGAGTGGGGGGCCATCACCTTCTCCAATTGTATGGGAGTATAGCCAGTTAACAATGTGATAGTTTTGGGTGAACAGCAAAGCAACTCAGCCACACATATACACTTATCCATTCTCCTCCAAACTCCCCTCCCATCCAGGCTGTCACATAACAACGAGCAGAGCTCCCTGTGCTCTACAGTAGGACCTGGTTGGTTGTCCATTTTAAATATAGCAGTGTGGACAGGACCATCCCAAACTACCCCTTTCCCCATCGTTCCCCGCTGGCAACTGTAAGTTCATTCTCAAAGTCTGTGAGTCTGTTTCCAACAGCCTCAACTTTTAAAAAAACTTTATTTATTCATGTACAAATAAGAGGGTTCTGGTGATAGTTGTTTCTTCTTTTAGTAATAGAGCTCTTTTTCATTTGTTTCTTTATTTGTTGCTTCATATTTCAGTCTTATGTGGAGTCCAGTGTTGGCTGTGTTTTGAGAAATGACTCCTTTCTTTCACATAATCCAGGAAGACTTTCAGTCCAGGGACCCTCCCCTTCCTCAATTACAAGATGGCAGGCATCCCAAGCTGGGCTGGTCACGTGTGACACTTCTCTGAAGACATCAGTCATTCTTTATTTCCTTCTGTTTTTCCCTTCCTGAATCCTGTTTCTTAGTGTAGGAGTAAGAAGCACTGACTCAGAAACCAGATTTTGTGTGTTCAAATCATGGCTCTGGTGCTGCCTCACCCAGTGACTCTGAGTTCATTACTGAACCTCTCTGAATTTCAGTTTCCTTGCAGTCGTGAAATTAAAAGATGCTTTCTCCTTGGAAGGAAAGTTATGACCAATCTAGATAGTATATTCAAAAGCAGAGACATTACTTTGCCGACTAAGGTCTGTCTAGTCAAGGCTATGGTTTTTCCTGTGGTCATGTATGGATGTGAGAGTTGGACTGTGAGGAAATCTGAGCACTGAAGAAGTGATGCTTTTGAACTGTGGTGTTGGAGAAGACTCTTGAGAGTCCCTTGGACTGCAAGGAGATCCAACCAGTCCATCCTAAAGGAGACCAGTCCTGGGTGTTCATTGGAAGGACTGATGCTGAGGCTGAAACTCCAATACTTTGGCCACCTGATGTGAAGAGCTGACTCACTGGAAAAGACCATGATGCTGGGAGGGATTGGGGGCAGGAAGAGAAGGGGACAACAGAGGATGAGATGGCTGGATGGCATCACCGACTCGACGCACATGAGTTTGGGTGAACTCCGGGAGTTGATGATGGACAGGGAGGCCTGGTGTGCTGCAATTCATGGAGTCACAAAGAGTCGGACATGACTAAGTGACTGAAATGAACTGAACTGAACTGAACTGAATGTATAAAATTAGCATCATATTAGTGTTCTGTTTAGTATTTAGCATTGTGGTTTTAAATTTATTTTTTTAACTGGAGGGAAATTGCTTTATAATGTTGTGTTGGTTTCTGCCTACAGCAAAGCAGATCAGCCATAATTACACATATACCCCCTCTTTCTTGAGCTTTGCTCCCCTCCCTCCATCCCACCCATCACATCCCACCCTTCTAGGTCATCACAGAGTGCCAGGCTGGGCTCCTTGTGCTATATAGCAACTTCTCATCAGCTATCTATTTTACACTATTTTTACATATTTATATATGTCAGTACTACCTTCTCCATTTGTCCCACTCTTTCCTTCCCCCACTGGGTCCACGAGTCCGTTAGTATTTAGCATTGTTGTAAAGATTAAATGAATTAATAATACATGCAAAGCTCTTGAATGGTGACTGGCATAAAATCTGTGCTCAATATATGTTTATTATTATCATTACCTAATATTACTGAGCTTTCCTTTCAGTTATATGAATGAACCCTCATTTTCCCATTGGATTCCTTTTTCCTCCTTACTTTTTAACTGTGAATTATTTCTATTCCTTGCCAGCAACATTTTCTGGCTGAAATAACCCCTAGGTGGAGATGGGCAGCCACTTGGGCCCTCTACCTGCCACAGCTGTTTTAGGTCACCTCCATGCGACACGGCCAGTCGTGGACGCACTGCACCCATTCGTGGTAAGGGCCCCTCCTGATTTGTGTGCTCAGATACCCTTCTCCAGACATATCTGCCATCCTGGCCATAAGGATCATGTACTGAATAGTGACCTCAACTTCTGGACAGATATACAAGGAGGATCTATGATTGCAAAAGTCTCTTCTTGTTAAGACAGAGGAACAGGGACCTCCCTGGCAGTCCATGGTTAAGACTCCATGCTTTCACTGCAGGGGCGAGGGTTTGAGCCCTGGTCAGGGAACTAAGATTGCACAGGCCAAGCAGTGTGGCCAAGAAAAAAAAAATACTGAGGAATAAACTCATAACTGTACAACGTATTCAACAAAGGTCAACTTTAGAAGGAGAGGAGAAAGAGGAGGAGAAGAAGTGGGTGGAGAAAGGGAGGAAGAAAACCACCACCCCATCTCAGGACTGCCTGAGGGTTCCATGGAACTCCTCCTGTGTTCCTCTGTGAGCCCCTCATCTACGGGATAAAGGTGACAACTCCTCAGCACGGCGTGCAGACTTTCTGGGGCCGCTTTGGCTGCCTCTCCACCCCCAGTTCTTCTCCCTCTCTCCTCTTTTCATCATATTTTATGTTTCATAAGTTTCAGACTCCCACTACGTCTTATTTAATCCATGCTTTCTCATACCTCCACTTCTTTGTGTATTTCCTTCCCTCTGTGCCATCTTATCCAGCTGGCACTGACCCCCCGCCTTCAAGCCTCAGATCACACTTTGTCTTCCCTGAAACAGTCCCCGACTCCTCCAAGCATGTGGCCGAATCATTGCCCTATGCATCTTATTGTTGTTGCTGTTGTTCAGCCACTAAGTCATGTGACCCCATGGGCTGTAGCCCACCAGGTTCTTCTGTCCATGAGATTTCCCAGGCAAGAACTGGAGTGGGCTGCCATTTCCTTCACCATGGGATCTTCCCATCCTAAGGATCGAACTCGCATCTCTTGTATTGGCAGGCAGATTCTTTACCACTGAGCCACCTGAGAAGCCTCCTATGCATCTTATACATCTCCCCATTTGTGCTGGTCAGATATGACCTCCTTGTGGGCAGGGTGTGTGCCTGTTTCCATGATTTTGTACCCATTTCCCACCTAGACCCTGACCCAGAGCTGGTATTCCTGAATATGAACTGAGTGTGGTCTTCCCCAGACCACACTGATCTTCTCAGATGAGCTTTCCTTCCCTGAGCCCAGCTCTTTGGGCATCATCCCTCTTGGAAATGCGATTCATTTTCTCAGTCTCCTCTTATATGATGAGAACAGAGACTATCATCCATTTTTCCGGCTGGTTCCCCAGTGCCTAATACAACAGGTTCTCAAATAGGGATTTCCTTTGTGGCGCAGTGGATAAGAATCTGCCTGCCGATGCAGGAGACACGGGTTCAATACCTGGTCTGGCCACATGCCACAACTACTGAGCCTGCGCCTGCAATGAGAGAAACCATTGCAGCGAGAAGTCTGTGCACCTCAACGCAGAGTAGCCCCTGCCCCCGCCCCCAGCTAGAGAAAGCCTAGCTGCAACAAAGACCCTGTGCAACCAAAAATTAAATAAAATAACAAAATTTAAAAGCACTCAAATAACCATGCACTAGATAGAATAATAAACCCATCCACCAATCATTCTGAACATCTGAGTCCAAGCCCACACTGCTCTTAAATAAAGTAATCTCTGCCAAACAGATGGTCTGTCATGTCCTGCTCGCCCCAACTCCAGGACCTGTCTGAGCTTCCCCAAGAAGCAGAAGTGTGTTTCCTGGAATCTGTAAATGCCAGGGTTTGGTGTCAAGATGAAATGCTTCTGATACTCATGAGCAATGAGTCTGGTCCTGTGATACCGAAGTGAAAAGAAAAGAAAGCCTGTCAGTGCCTCTCTCTGGGGGCAGTGTGACAATGTCAAAATAGACTCACAGCAAATGCTATCAGCTTGGACTGAAGAGAAGTGCTGGGACTTCTGTAGAGATGAGACCCAGAGGACAGACATGATGTGCTCCGCTCTCTTCCTCATTCCCCTAACTCCTCCATCCTCCAGTGACTCTTCACCCTTGTTCCCCTTCTTGCCCACAGAGAAAGTTTGGGGCTCTGAGTTTCTGCCATTGCTATTCTTCTAAGAAGGTGACAAAGGAACACATATCTTATTTATTTTATGCAACCATTTCTTTAATAAAATATGAAGTGTTTTACTGTAACATAGAGACAACATCTTGCAAAAGAAAAAAAAAAAAAACAAAAACAACACTTTAAAACACCCAAACCAAGCATTCATCTATCCAAGTTTATTGGAAAAGCTGAAGTAGCCCCATGGACTGCTGTGCTGGGCGGCCACCCTGGCTAGATTCAATACTGGGTCTGGGAGACAGAGAGCAAGCAAGGCAATTCTAATCCAAATGGTATTTTCCCTCCAGAATCTGTGCTCCATTACCTGGACCCTTGTATTCCAGCCCACAGATCAATCCATCTTGTCTCATAGTCACCCCCAGACTGCTGGGCAGTTGTCCCCCTTTTTCTTACAAGCCATGAGGTGTACAGAAGCACACAGTCAGTCATCTACAAATTGCCAAGATGCAACCAGCTCCCTCTTCACATCTTGAACACTAGAGCTTAGATCTCTATAGTTGCAGTTGTTCAGCTCTAGAAAAGGACAGTTATTACCTGGTAGGGCTTTAGATGGGGAAACAGTGGAAACAGTGTCAGACTTTATTTTGGAGGGCTCCAAAATCACTGCAGATGATGACTGCAGCCATGAAATTAAAAAACGCTTACTCCTTGGAAGAAAAGTTATGACCAACCTAGATAGCATATTCAAAAGCAGAGACATTACTTTGCCAACAAAGGTCTGTCTAGTCAAGGCTATGGTTTTTCCAGTNATATAAAACTCCAGACCATCTGCCCAAGATCATAAGACCATCCCTGCCCCACAGGGGTGCTGGTTTTCATGAGTATCTGGGTTATTTTTAAAATATACAAGGTCAGAACTGCTCAGACACTCGATTTTAGCTCAAGCCTTCTGTTTTACTGCTCAGGAAACTGTGGCCCAGAGAAACTCACAAATTGCCTTAGAGTCCCACATGCCAATTCAAGGGAGAAGCATTTGTTGATTTGTACGTTTAATAAACACCATGCATATGCTGTATCAGACACTGTTCTAGGTGTTTTGCAAATATCAGAGCATTTAATATCTACAGAAAGTCTATAATGTAGGAATTATGATCATCTAGGCTTCATAGACGAGGGAAAGAGAAGGGTCAGTGACTTGCCCAACTACAGGCTTGTAATTAACGAAAGAGGGGTGTAACCCAGGCAGCTGGCTGCAGAGCCTGTGCACTGAACTTTGAAGCATGGCACTGATGGTTCAAGTTCTAAAGAGCTTCTAAAGAAGCTTTTCAGGCTTCTTTCATTTTCATCTACAGCCAGTGCTGCTCTTCTTTCCATCCCCTCCCCTTCTTCTTCCCTCTCTCTCCCTCCCTCCCCTTCAGGCTTTTATCTTTCCTAATTAATAATAAAGAGAGTGAAATTACGTTCTCTGAGAATTCCCCCTGAGCAGGGGCTGAGCAGAAGCCTGTGTGTTACTACTTGACTGGAGAGAAATCCAGAGAAGCTGGAGGGAGGAAGGAGAGGCAGGAGGATCTGAGGAGGGGAGACCATGGGAGGGCGCCTCCGTGAGCTGGCCTGCAGTCCCTATTGTTTAATCATCAGGCACTGTCTCTGAGAGGAACAGGAAACAGACTGCTGGGGAAGGGAGAGGTGGGAGGAGGAAGAAGGCGCCCATTGGCTCCCACTTCCAGGAGGTCAAAGCTTTGCTCCCTGGGGTGTTTACACTTCAGAATTGCCCAGGCTACGGATGTGGATTGCGCGCAGCCAGGCTCCAGGTGTCTCTCACCTCAGCAGCAGCAGAGACCCCTGGTTGTGGTAGGAGGGGTTGCAGCCCTGCAGAGTTGGAGCGGAGAGGTGACCCACAGTGAATGGAGAGGGTGCCTGGCACCTGGTCCCCAGGGAGGGGAGGGTGTGCGATACCCCTGCCCCGAGGAGCTGCTGAATTCTCTTGACCTCCAGATCTAGCCAGGAGTCCCCAGTCTATGGTCCTCATTCCCATTCCATCCTCAGTTGTCTGAATAATTTGGGGTGGGCCTCTTAATTTCTATCACTTTCCCATTTATTAAAGGAAGATCAAACAAGCAAAAGGAAAGGAAAAGGACGCCTCCAGGAAGACAGAGTGGACTGGTGGCAAAGCCAAATGAAACATCTAGCTTTGGTGGTGACTTTGGTGTGGAGTCCTATCCCAAGGTCACAGGTGCAGGGCCTTGCACCAAGGTCACCTCCAGAACCAACAGAGCCCCTTTACAACCATTGCCAAAAGCCCCCCTCGTCATCACTAGCCAGCTTCTTGACCCCGTATTAGGTAAGAATGTCCACTGCAGTACTCAGCCTATAGCACCCTAACCCTATAGCACCTTAACGTTAACATTCCAGCAGAAATTTTCTTTGTCTTGAGGTTATAAAAAATGCCTCAGTCCAGCTGAGCCAATTGATTGGCTCAGTCACTCAGTCGTGTCCGACTCTTTGTGACCCCACAGACCGAAGCACGCCAGGCCTCTCTGTCCATCACCAACTCCCAGAGTTTACCCAAACTCATGTCTATCGAGTTGGTGATGCCATCCACCCATCTCATCCTCTGTCATCCCCTTCTGCCCCTGCCTTCAGTCTTTCCAAGCATCAGGGAATGAGTCAGTTCTTCAAGTGGCCAAAGTATTGGAGTTTCAGCTTTAGTCAGTTCTTCAAGTGGCCAAAGTATTGGAGTTTCAGCTTTAGCATCAGTCCTTCCAATGAATATTTAGGACTGATCTCCTTAGGATGGACTGGTTGGATCTCCTTGCAGACCAAGGAACTCTCAAGAGTCTTCTCCAACACCACAGTTCAAAAGCATCAATTCTTCAGTGCTCAGCCTTTTTCACAGTCCAACTATCCCATCCATACATGACCACTGGAAAAACCATAGCCTTGACTAGATGGACCTTTGTTGGCAAAGTAATGTCTCTGCTTTTAAATACGTTGTCTAGGTTGGTTATAGCTTTTCTTCCAAGGAGCAAGCATCTTTTAATTTCATGGCGGCAGTCACCATCTGCAGTGATTTTGGAGCCCCCCAAAATAAAGTCTGACACTGTTTCCATTGTTTCCCCGCCTATTTGCCATGAAGTGATAGGACTAGATGCCATGATCTTAGTTTTCTGAATGTTGAGTTTTAAGCCAACTTTTTCACTCTTCTATTTCACTTTCATCAAGAGGCTTTTTAGCTCCTCTTCACTTTCTGCCATAAGGGTGGTGTCATCTGCATATCTGAGGTTATTGATATTTCTCTCAGCAATCTTGATTCCAGATTGTGCTTCATCCAGCCCAGCATTTCTCATGATGCACTCTACATATAAATTAAAAATCAGGGTGACAATATACAGCCTTGACAGTATACAGTACTCCTTTTCTTATTTGGAACCAGTTGGTTGTTCCATGTCCAGTTCTAACTGTTGCTTCCTGACCTGCATACAAATTTCTCAAGAGGCAGGTCAGGTGGTCTGGTATTCCTATCTCTTTAAGAATTTTCCAGTTTGCTGTGATCAGTTAAGGGCTTTGGTGTAATCAATAAAGCAGAAGTACATGTTTTTCTGGAACTCTTTTGCTTTTTCTATGATCCAACAGATGTTGGCGATTTGGTCTCTGGTTCCTCTGCCTTTTCTAAAACCAGCTTGAACATCTGGAAGTTCACGATTCAGGTACTGTTGAAGCCTGGCTTGGAGAATTTTGAGAATTACTTTAGTAGCATGTGAGATGAGTGCAATTGTGTGGTAGTTTGAGCATTCTTTGGCATTGCCTTTCTTTGGAATTGGAATGAAAACTGACCTTTTCCAGTCCTGTGGCCACTGCTGAGTTTTCCAAATTTGCCGGCATATTGAGTGCAGCACTTTCACAGCATCAACTTTTAAGATTTGAAATAGCTCAACTGGAATTCTATCACCTCCACTAGCTTTGTTCGTAGTGATGCTTCCTAAGGACCACTTGAGTTCACATTCCAGGATGTCTGGCTCTAGGTGAGTGATCAGACCATTGTGATTATCTGGGTGGTTAAGATCTTTTTTGTATAGTTCTTCTGTGTATTCTTGCCACCTCTTCTTAATATCTTCTGCTTCTGTTAGGTCCATACCATTTTTGTCCTTTATTGAGCCCATCTTTGCATGAAATGTTCCCTTGGTATCTCTAATTTTCTTGAAGAGATCTCTGGACTTTCTCATTCTATTGCTTTCCTCTGTTTCTTTGCATTGATCCCTGAGGAAGGCTTTCTTAGCTCTCCTTGCTACTCTTTGGAACTCTGCATTTCTTTTGAAAATTTATTTTGAAAAGCCTTGGCTCTCCTTGAGTAGGCCTGCTGTTCTAACAACATCCTATCCCACCCGTCAGGAGGTGTAGGCCCACAGCACTCTCAGTGTCTGTATTATCTCTGCTCTTTGTTCTTAATAAACCTCCTCCTTTCTGCAGTACTCTGTGTCTGGAAAATTCTTTCCCAATCCACATTCAGATTGCCACGGAAAACTGGGATACTTTTCAAGCAGCATTCTAGAACAAGACGCTTTTCACTAGCTTCACAGCAGCCACCAAACAGACCCCCCATTACAAACTTGAGCAGTCTATGAACGGCTGTGCAGACCCTCACATCACAGCCATATAGCCAGACAGAGACTCATCTCAAGTCAAGAAAGTGAGTTCTCCAGGTCCTTAACTTCTGAATCATCCAAATAGCTTTACTCTCAATTTGTAAACTATGCCCCTGCCTCCAGAGAGCATCAGTAGTTCGCCAGTACTCCCTTCTTTAACTTAATGTGACACAGAACAATCAAGTAGTGTAGATGTTTCATATAAAACATGAGGTTAGAAAAATGATCATTTATGAAGCACATTTTAAGTACCAGAGATTATGCTAGGTGCTCTATTTTCATTAGAATTGTGAACATACATTATGTGCTTCTGTGTTCCAGGCACCGCTTCTCACAGGATAACATGTCACTCATTCATTCCTCCCAGAAGCCCCAGGAGAGGGGAACCGGTGTGAATATTTCTCATTTACAGATGAGGAAATCAGACTCAGAGAAGCTGAGTCCCTGGCTCCACAGCACGCAGCTGGTGTGAGGTGGAAGTGACAGTGCCCGTCAGGCATCTGGCTCTAGACTTCATGCTCTGCGCTTCTGCTCGCTGCTATTTCAGACTCACCGCGACCCTGAGCTGCTAAGCAGTGAACTTGTCTATAGGACAAAGTGCAGACTCTCTGAAGGATGGGCCACCCAGCCCTCCTCCCCAAACCCAACAACCCTTTCCATTCTGTGTTCTCTGACAGTGTTGGGAAAATTACCTTTTAAACCCCGATTGGCTACATTCTAGTTCTCTGACCTTGACTGGTCATCTTCGCCTCTCTAAGGGCACTTCTCTGCATCCTTATCTGCAAAACGAGGGGGGAAGCTTCTTCCTTTGCAAGGGTCTTGTGAGGTCCAACCAGACAGCCTATGTGGGAACCCTTCATTCCATGCCAAGAACACAATGGAATTCAGCCAGTGCCTGTTTTCTTCCTTTCCCTTTCCCGAACTTCTGAACTTCAGCAGACATTAGTTTGCAACTTGCAATGCCCCCTACCTGCTTCCAGCCAAAACACCGTGTCTGCAGGAGCCCTAGGAGTGAGCCCATTCTGTTATATTTATCACTGGAATGGATCCTCTTCCTGAATTATTGGAGGGTGAAGCTTCTGAGTTTACTTCTTTGTAATTACCCCCTTGCCCAGCACTTTCTGACAGAAGCAGGAGCTTATTAGATAAAACCTTCATTGAATCCATAAGTGCATAACCAAACACAAACTTTTCTGGCCCCTCACTGGAGCGTGACAGTGACTCAGTGACTTGAGACTTGACTTGGCTTACCTGTGCATGCCTGGATTGATCTCCAGGGGGACCTAGTTGGGAAGGATTGTTTCTTGGCTTCTCTGCAGTCAGTTCAGTTCAAGGAATGTGTCATTAAGAGGTAGAACCTGATGTGCTCGGAAGACACCCAGCCTTGTCCTCATTTCTGGGAGCATCATGTCAGCTCTTCCACACCCCTGCCCAGGTTAGCCACTTGAGAAGCATTTTGAATGGGCAGGCGTTTGCCCATGTCCTTTGTCCAGACTGACGACTCGGCAGAAAAAGGAAGCGCACAGGCTGCAAGACCAAATAGAATTTGGGGTGCTTGCCTGCCATGCTCTTGTTCTCTCTCTCACACACGCTCATGTAGATAGATGCTATATTTTCTAGGATTAAGAGGAAGCAATCTCACTTTTAACTAGCATGGAAATAGTGAGTTTGCCCTGTCCTTCCAGCTGGTTTTTTTTTTTTTTTAAATAGTTTTATGGCTGCTTAATCGAGGTTTGCCATGGAACACTTCACACAATCAGCAGGGATGTGCCCTGTGCACCCTTCTAAGTGCTCAAGTCAGTTTCAACCTAAGGTGGCCCCACAGGGAGAAGTACTATAATAGGTAAGAACAAATCTGACTCCATACTGCATCTGTTTCTTTCTCTTTTTTCATTTCATTTTATTTATTTTAAACTTTTAATTTTGTATAGGGGCTTAACTGATTAACAATGTTGTGATAGTTTCAGGTGAAGAGCGAAGGGACTCAGCCATATGTATATATGTATCCATTCTCCTCCAAACTCCCCTCCCATCCAGGCTGCCACAGGACATTGAGCAGAGCTGCCTGCGCTGTGCGGTAGGTCCTTGTTGGTTATCCGTTTTAAATGTAGCAGTGTGTACATGCCGATCCCAAACTCCCTGACTATCCCTTCCCCCTATTCTCACCCACTCACCCCCCAGCAACCATAAGTTGGCCCAGAAAATTGCAGGTGGGACCCAGCAGTCTTATCTGCAGGGCAAGGGCAGGAGCCAAGGTTGCTGTGGGGATATAGGGGACTTCCAAAGAGAAACACTGGGATGTTGCGTAAGAGTCAATGTGGTTCTAGGGTCAAGCTAAGTCAGAAATTCAGATAAACCAGAGAGAACTGAAAGAAGAGGGGCAGTTTTACATGACATAGGGCAGAAAGGACAACTAGATAAATACACCACCAGAAACAGACTATTGATCTCATAGGGACAGCAAAACATCTTGTCTTGCCAAAGGGTTTGAGTTCAGCCATTCGTTGCCTGAAAAGCAAAGCAGATCCTAATCTTTTCTGGTTAAATGACAATTTAAAAATTTGGGGGAGGTCTGTGGTTGGTTCAGGATGCAGAACTGAAGTATGATGGTGACTTTTACCATTATTTTTATTTCTAATGGCAAAAGTTCTTCTTGAAAGTCTGAATGATATATCCTCAACAAATGTTTCTCAAACTGTTACACAGGTATCTCAAGGGCTCTTGTTAAAATGCAGAAATCTGAGTCAGCAAGTCTGGAGCAGGGCCTGAGACTCTGCATTCCTAATCTGCTCCCAGGGCATGCAGACACTGCTGGTCCGCAGACCACACTTTGAGTAGCAAGCGTCTCCACACCACACCTATGTGCGCAGTGGCCTGCGTCCAAACAACTTCTAGGATCTACTTAGGGTCACTTTGTGAATGTATCTGCAGCTGGGTTATGGCAGAAAGAGCCCCAAACTAGGGAACAGGATATCAGAGTCCAAATCTTGGTCTTGAGGTAATGTGACCTTTGGCGAATTATTTTGGCTCTCAGTGTCTCAGTTTCCGTACTTATAAAACAAAGCTAGTGGGAGGCTTCAATGAGCTCACATGTTTAGAGACAGATGGCACATTTGTACACAAACCTGGGTCTAAAAAAAAGGCAGCTCCCTGCTCCCTCAGGACCAGGCTCATGTGGGGTCCAAACCAAGTCCTTCTCACGGCCCCTCCAGAGGCACTGTATTGGACCAAAGGGACCTCAAAGGCAAGCCCTCACTCCAAGGCCTTTTGGGGTGCCCCTGGGGGCCACGGGCTGGAGCCCCTGGTGTCCTGTCTTGCTGATTCTCCCAGGAGGAGTGCTGACTTGGTGCTTAAGGGTTTGGCAAAGCAGTTTCTTTTCGTGTCCTTCCCCACCCGATGTTCCCCCTCTTCTTCCTCTGGGTGTCCTTTCTCCTCTCTCCTCTGCCATCACCGCCTCCCCCACGAGACTGCGTGACTGCCCGTGGCTGCCCGCCACCCCAAGTTCCGCTTGGAGGTTTGCCATCCAGTCCGGGGAAGGACCGTCCAAAGTTCTCCTGCTGCACAGCCCCCTCCAGCATGTGGAGCTGGGACCCCTCCCAAGCCCAGCAGAGAGGGAAGGATACTCTGCAGGGAGTGCCGTCTTAACCTCGTCTATCTGTTCAAAGAGCTTTTCTCACCAGCAGCCCCCTGCTCCCTCAGGACCAGGCTCATGTTGGGTCCAAACTAAATCCTTCTCATGGCCCCTCCAGAGGCACTGAATTGGATCAAAGGGACCTCAGTTTCCTGCAAAAGGACCTGGGTTTAAATATCAGCCTGATGATACCATGAGTTATAAAAGAAAACAGAGGGAAGAAAATCCAAGAAAGAGTGGCCATAGGGATTTCCCTGACAGTCCAGTGGTTAAGTCTCAGCACTTCCAACACAAGGGGCACTGGGTTCAGTCCCTCATGAGGGAACTAAGATCTCACATGCCTTGCAGTGCGGCCAAAAAAGTATTTTTAAAAGAGGGGGGTACATGTATAGCTGATTCACTTTGCTATACAGCAGAAACTAACGCAGCGTTGTAAAGCAACTATAGTCCAATAAAAATTAACTTAAAACAAGATATAAACTAAATCCCACTTGAAGATAAAAAAGAAGAAAACAGGGAAATTGGACTTCATCACAATAAAATACTTTTGTGTGTCAAAGGACATTATCAAGGGACTTCTCTGGCAGTCCAGTGGTTAGGACTCCATGCTTGCACTCCCAAAGGCACAGGTTTGACCCCTGGTTGGGGAACTAAGATTCCACAGGTCTCACAGCATGGCAAAAGAGAAAAAAAAAAGGACATTATCAAGAAAGGAAAAATACGAACTCTAGAATGAGGGAAAATATTTGCAAATCACATATTGGTGAATCTAGTATCCAAAATATGGAAGAGACTTTTACTGTGTAATAAACACACATGTACAAAGTAAACAACTCAATTAGAAAATGGGTATGGGAGTGGAATAGATATTTCTCCGAAGAGGGTAAGCACATGGTGAACAAGCACAGGAAAAAGTACTCCATGTCGTTAGGCATTAGCGAAATGCAAATCAAAACCCATGATAGCACTTTACATCTGCTAGGATGACTGTTAAAATTGCAAAAAAAGGAAAAGAGCCAGAATTGTCATGAATGTGGAAACATCGGAATCCTCGCATACTGCTGATGGGACTATAAAATGATTCTGCCACTGTCTAATGGCTTTGGGGGTTCCTCAAAAAATTAAACATGGAATTAGCATGTGACTCTGAAACTCTACTTAGATAGATATCCAAAAGAACTGAACAAATTCTTGTACAGTAATATTTATAGCACAATATTCACAATAGCCAAAGGTGGAAAAACCCCAATGTCCATCAATGGATGAATGGATAAACAAACTGTGGTCTACACATGCAATGAGCTATATTATTCAGTGATAAAGAGGAATGAAGTTCTGATACATGCTATAATTTGGATGAAACTGGGCAACATTAGCTAACTGAAGCTAACCAATCACAAAAGAACAAATATTGTATGATTACCTTTATATGCAATATCTAGAATGATAAATCATACCAACAGAACACAGACTCATGGTTGCCAGGAGCTAGAGGAGAAGGCAACAGAGGATAAACGCTTCATAGGAAAGAGGTTTTATTTTGAGATGATGAAGATGCTTTGGAATTAACTAATGTAAAAGGTGTAGAACGCAGTGAATGAAGTAAATGTCATTAAATTGTACACCTTAAATAAAATGGTTAATTTCATCTCAGTGGGGAAAAAATATGTGACGAACTAAAGGATACCAATGAAAGTTCTTTATTCATTAGAGACAAAGCTGAGTGTGTCTAACTGTGTGCCTTTGGGCAGGCCCCTTGGTTTCTCTGAGCCCATGTCCTCTGCTGTGTAAAATGGGAATGTTTACCCGCCTCGCTGAACTGCTCTGACAATTTCATGACAATTCATCTACTATCAGGTGAAGCAAGAGATATCTCCAATAAGAAATAAAATGATGTCAAATGTATATTTTATGTCAGTCTGAAGTGAATCCTACGCAGTTCCTTCTTCTCGCAGATAAGCTCTGTGTTACTGTCTCACGTATAGTCACTTAATTACACCCTCCCTGACATCCGCCTCTAACTATCCATCCCCAACTCTAAATCTTAGCTCTTCATCATAAGCCCCACTAAAGGAAGAGATCTTTCACCTGCCCCAAACTTCTCAGTGCCTGGCCAAAACCAGAACATAGAATAATGACGGTAGCTGTCATTTTGAAGGTGCTTCCAGTGAACGGGGTTCTAGGCCAAGCACATTATTCACAGAGTGTTTTATGAAATTCTTGCAACATTTCTTTAATGTAGCTAGGTATCACCAAGCCCATTTTATGGATGAGAAGCAGGATGCAGAAGGTGGGTGGGCTCTCCAGGGTCACACGAGGTGAGTGGTGGAGCTGAGATCTGGTACAAACCAGAGAGTTCAGTCCTTCAGGACCACATCCTGAAGATTCTTAAATGCTTCACTGGACTGAGTTTGACTTGTTTCCAGGACTAGATCTTAGCTTTGAGTGACTCTTGGCAGAAAAAGAAGACAGCAGGCTGACACAAAAAAAGCACCCAGTGGACAGTGGCCAGACTTGTACCCTTGACCAAGCTCTGCCTTTTTTCTTCCTGGGCTTTGACTTTTCCATCTGTTTGATGGGATGGCTGGATTTCTGTAATGCTATGAATGCCTGTGAGACACTCATTATTGAAGGTTGAGAACTTCAGGCTTCCCTGGATTTTCTCGGAGATCCTCATTTTGTTTTCATTTTGTTTCAAGAGTTTTCAAGACTTAGAGAGTCATTTCACCATCTGAGAAATGGCCCCATTAACCCGTGGAGTCACCTAATTGTCAGGCAAGAAATATGACAAGATTCCCTTGGCTCAAAGTGGTGGGCTCATCATGGTACATCTACCTCTGTGCTCTACACAGCACTCCTGAGCTGGTGGAGGGGTTCCACTGCCAGCTGTCTAGGACCTCTTCAGTGTGACTTGTCACTCAGCTCATAGCTGAATCCCTCCCTAGGAGCTACCCATGGACAGGGGAACCTGCCTCCCCCAATATCACACCCCCAACCTGAAGGCTGTCTGCTCCAAACAACTAGCCTGTTGCAGGAGTGGGGTGAACTGCAAAGTCAAGCTCCTGCCCCCCAACTCAGCTCATCCTCACAGGACCAGGCAGCACAGAGCCCTTGCCACAGACCGCATACATTACACATGTCATGACACAAGGGCTCCACAACGGTCAGAAACCATAGCCTCACGCACACACAGACACGCATGCATTGAATGGGAGTTCTTAAAGCCTGTGTCTTTGAGGGTGAACAATGTAAGTATTAAAAAATGAAAGTATCCATTGCTCTGAGGGCTGCCTGAGATTCCTGGAATGTTAGGAAATGTGTTTATAGTTTAGTCCTCGGTTCTGATATGACCCAGAAATAGGGTCAGGCAGAGAACCTGGTTTGTAATGGGTGTCAACATGCGTCCATCAAATATTTACTGAGCACCTAACCTTCACTGAATTTTCCAGGCAAGAATACTGGAGTGGGTTACCATGCCCTTCTCCATCTTACTGACCCAGAGATTGAACTCAGGCCTCCTGCACTGTAGGCAGATTCTTTACCATCTGAGCTACCAGAGAAACCTTATTTTATATATTATATATAGGTATTAACCTTGGCTAGGCATTGAGCTGGGTGCTGATGAGTATGAAGGTGAGCAAGACAGAGTCCCGGTCTCCATGGAGATTTGGAAAGACGCACATCAATGCAGGGGTAGACCATTCCCTGGGAGAAGTGCTCCGTGTGCATCAAAAGCAGAAACTATGAGGGCAGAGGCTCTTGTCTTTCCTGCTCACCACTGCGTCCTCGTAGCTGGTATGGTCCCAGGCACAGAGCAGGCCCTCAGAAACCTGCTGGATGGTGAGCTCGAGGGTGGCACTGACTCTACTTAGGGAGTCAAGGAGGTAGAGGAAGTTGGCTAATATAAGAAACTGGGTTCTCACGCATTTAATTATTGGTCCGTTCATTCATGCATTCCTGCATTCACCCATCCTTCATTCTTTATCCCTTCAGGTGTTAACTGAACCATTAGCTTTTGTGATGGGAGGGGAGATGAGTAACAGCTAAACAGCCACAAAACTTGGAACATGTTGCAACAGGGTCAGAGTCCAATGGGCCCCAGAGGAAGAAAGGTCAAACAGTAAAGGGAGGGTGTGAGGCTTCCCTGAGCTGGTGGCGCTCAAGCTGGCTTTTTAAGGGAAAATGGAAATTTTCAGAGTCTCAAAGTGAGGCTGTCAGTGAGAATGTGGGGCAATTAAAATGGAGATTCCCAAACGCTGAAACCGCAGTCTTGGTAAAACAGACAACATACCACAATATGACCTTGTACATGAATGTGCTTTACAAACTGTGACACACCCTGGGGAGGACCAAAGAGAAGACTAAGCAGAGAATAAGAATGTGCATGTTGTCTAACATGTTGTCTATTCAGTCGCTAAGTCTTTGTGTCCCCACGGACTGGTAGCCCACCAGGCTCCTCTGGCCATGGAATTCTCCAGGCAAGGATACTGGAGCGGGTTGCCATTTCTTACTCCAGGGGATCTTCCCAACCCAGGGATCGAACCTGCACCTCCCGCATTGGCAGGTGGGTTCTTTACCCCTGAGCCACCAGGGAAGCCCATAATAAAACTGTACGTGCTGGTCCATTCTGGCTCAGCAAGCCCGTGGGAAGTGCTGGTGGTGGTGTTACTGCTTTTGACATTGCAGGCACACGCAGAGCTTGCCATTGGTCAACAAAACCCCGGGGTATTAGACTTGAGAGAAATGGAACCGCAGAGACTTCATAATTGTCTGGCTTTGTGGTTTTCTTGTTCCTTTACTCTCTTACGCACTCATTCATGTATGTCCGTGGATCTTTCTTCATAAGAATTCTAACATGTAATCGCCACGTGTAAACCAGTCAGTGTGGAGTTAGGACCTCAACCCCTGGCCAGGACCCCACTCCCTTCAGCTACCTCGAGTGCCCATACAGTCTCCACGGTGATTCGAGACTTCCCAGGAACATCGTCAAAAATCTTCAACTGCAATGTTGAAAGTAGGATCCAAAGAGAACAAATGACTTGTCCTTAAACTGAGCAGAAATCCCCAATGTCCTGTTTTAGGGAACAAGACTCTTTTCCTGAAAACACCCAGGAAATCTGGCCTCACAACTGGCATGGCAAGAAACCAGTCCTGAGAAATCAGGCAGGGCCCCGCCCCTCACAGTCAGGACGGGGGCCTCTGCTCTGGACCCTTGTTCCCTGACCCCCAGCCCAGCTGAGATACTGCTGGTGGAAAGCCCACAGGCATGAGGCTTTAAGCAACCAGCCTCTAAACCTGCTGCTACTGGGTAACAATCATATCATCTTGAGTAACAAATTTGCCTCCCAAGCCTCAGTTTCCTCATCCATGAAATGGGAGCATTTGAGAGGCTTCAGTAAAACAACATGCATGGGTCAAGCCCAGTGGGTCTTTGATAAATGCTTGTTTCTTCTTCCTCATGGCATCAGAGGTTTGTCAGAGATATTTTCCACCTGACCTTGCAGTTCCAGACTTGTCATGAAGGAATTAGTCACAGGCGTCTCTATGGCCAAGGAGCAGCATTTTCCTTTCTTAAATCATTACCTCCATAAAAAAAGTCAGCCTTTTAAAGTTACCCAACGGCTTGATGGCTGCTGTCCTTCCACTGGCCTCTGGATTCCATGAGGGGATGGTTTGTGGGTACTGGAACCTCCTGGAACAACAAGAATAGCAAGAAAGACTAGGAACAAACAGTAGAAAGTCTCCCAACATGCTCTCTGCTCCTTCATGGGGACTGTGTACTGGAAGGAGAAAACTGGGCCCAGGGAATGACCACAATCTTTTGTGTATTTTTATGTCCCTTTATTTATTTTTGACTCTGCTGGATCTTCATTGCTGTGTGCGGGCTTTCTCTAGTTGCAAAAGTTGGGCTTCTCATTGCAGTGGCTTCTCTTGTTGCGGAGCACAGGCTTCCACAGTTGCAGCGCCGGGCTCCAGAGCACAGGCACACAAGTTGTGGTGCATGGGTTAGCTGCTCCACGGCATGCTGGAGACAGAGGGGGCGGCCCATCATGAGTGAGTCCTGGAAGCTCTGCAGGGAGCTGGATGCTTTCTTTGCAACTTTGGGGAGCTGTTGGCAGGCTTTAGTGAGGGCACGGTAGTATCTGAGGTATATTTCTGAATGAATATCTTGGAGACAGGGGAGCTTGTGCTTACAGGGCCAAACCAAGAGCAGGGCGGTTGCTGAGGGAACGTCACTAAAATCCCATGAGCGTGGAGGTGCAGTGGGAAAGCACCGGGGTGGGTTTGTTGGATTTGGGGGGAATGAAGGAGGCATGGGGCAGACCTTAGGTGTCTGACTGGGTATTTGCCAGAATTAGGGGCCATTCTCTGAGAGGGAGACAAGACAGGAGCTGGGTCCTGGTGCCACACCCTCCCAGGCCTCCCAAACTCCTCTTGGTTTGGATGGAAACACAGAAATTCAGTTTCCAGAAGGTTAGTTTGATGCCTGTCGTCATTGAAAGGCAGAAGAAGTTGCATTTAGTATTGAGGAGACTGTGCTTCAAGTTTTGCTGAGAAACATCAACTCCTAACACATCCAAGTTGACCCTCAGTATGTATGTGCATGTGAAAGTCGCTTAGTTGTAACCGACTCTTTGCAACCCCATGGGCTACATAATCCATAGAATTCTCCAGGCGAGAATACTGGAGTGGGTAGCCATTCCTTTCTGCAGGGGATCTTCCCAACCCAGGGATTGAACCCAGGTCTCCTGTGTTTCAGGCAAATTTTTTACCAACTGAGCCACCAGGGAAACCCAGGTTTGACCCTCAGAGACAGTCCTGATTAAAGAAGCAGGAGGTGGTCAAGCATTCAGACCCCGGACCTTTTCGGATCCGCCCCCAGGTGGTCTCCGCCACTTCATTCCCTGTGACAGAGGACTTGCAGTGTCACCTTCTTGCTGATTTCTTTGTTGCTAAAATGCAGACACTCCCTCAATCTGCGGGGTGATCATAAGTATCGGACGAGACGGTGAACGCAACATGTTTAAGACCACGATCGGCTCCTGTGAGCTCAGACAGTATTTCTCCTTCTAATAAATCACTCTTATGGACAGATTTCTCAACCACGTCTTCCCCTCACTGGGGGAAAACCAGACAGAAAATAAGGTTTTTCAAAGCCAAACAGTCACTCATTGGAAGAGGGAGTTTTCTGTCTCAGTCACCCTGCCCCTGGTCCTGATCTCCTGACACTCAGCTTGGGGCCCTTTGGGATCTCCTTCTTAGCAGCAGCCCCTCCACTGGGACCCGGAGAATTCTCAGGTGCCTTCTGGGATTCCGGCCATGGAGTTTCTTTATGGATTCAAAGCAAGAGATACAAGCCAAGGGCATACATCACTCGCCTGACCCAGAGACAGCTGAAGCCGCTGCAAAGTTGGCTTTTACGGGGCTCTTCTGCCAACATGGACAGTCAAGGATAGGAAAAAAATATATGTATATATGTTTGCCTCCTTTTTTTTACCTCCCCAGTGTTAATGGCCGCTTGGTTGCGTACCCGTTCTCTCACGAGCTGACAAACTTCAGTGGTTGCATTCAGACACAGCCCCTGTACTTAGTGTTTGCTGAACACACACCATAAGCACACGGAGAGCCTGGGGCTTTCCTGTGTCTGTCCTCTCTGAGGCCTCATGGCCTTCATCCTGGTGGGGTGCACAGTCGAGGGAGCAGTTCCCGTAACTTGCCCAACAGGTAGGATGACCCAGGTGGGAGTCAGGGGCCCCAGCTCTGTCTGCTGTCTGGTGACCTTTTCACCCCAGTAAAATTCCCCTGTCCCGACAGAACTGACTGGTTGTTCAAGCCGTGTTGGTTTTACCCTAACTTGCTGTTCCTTCCCTCCAAGCTGCCTGTCAGCTGTCATTTCCTCGACTGACGCTAGAGCCATTTAGCGGCCCTGTGGTCAGACTGGTTGTGCATGGGCAGGTGGAAAAGTCCTGATGATCTCAGTCTTCCCAGGATCTTTCAGGTTCTAGGGGTCCTGGTGCGAATCAAGGAACCGCAGTGGGAGGATCGGGCTGGAATTTCCCCCGATCCCCACACTGGGTCCTTCAGGGATGTACCCACTAGTTTCTCCCAGAAGGGAAGAAGAATCAGGCTGAATCAGGATGTATCATGATGAACACATGCGTGCTAAGTCAGTTCAGTCGTGTCCAACTCTGTGACCCCGTGGACTGTAGCCCACCAGGCTCCTCTGTCCATGGGATTCTCCAGGCAAGAATACTAGAGGGGGTTGCCATACCCTCCTGCAGGGGATCTTCTCCACCCAGGGATGGAACACATGTCTCTTATGTCTCCTGCATTGGCAGGTGGGTTCTTTATCACTGAGCCACCAGGGAAGCCCATGATGAACTTTTGGCAGGAGACAAGTCCTGTGCGGGCATACAGGTTCAGTGAATTGGAGCTGAGCTGGATTCAGACCCCACTTCTAACACCGTCTAAGTGAGGAAGCCCTGATATCAAGGTTGGCTTAATGTCTCCAATTCTCCACCTCCACATTTGAGAATGGGGCTCTGACGAAAATTTTCAGGGACTGCAACGAGGATTAAAAATAATCCACTAATGCAAAACCATATTCATACTCAACTCTTGACCTCAAATGCCAGGCACAGAGCTGGTGGTTAGGTGTGGCTTCCTACACTAGGCTGCCTGGGGTCAAGCCTGGGCAGTGACCTTGAAACAATTTATTTATCCTAAGTCTCAGTGTCCTAAGCTGAAGACAGGCATAGTAACAGCACTTTGCAGGCTATTTTGAAAATTAAATAGACATAGACCAGCTCTTAGTCCAAGAATAGAAGCTGAGAAAGCCAGGAGGAGGTGCACTAGGGAGTGGCCAGAATTTTAAAACAAGTCCTAGTCACCAGAACCCCAACGCCATGTAGTTCTGACTTAATTCTCACTGCACAGGGTCGCTGTGAGTGAGAGAATTAGTACAGGAGAAAGCACTTTGCTACACTGTAAAATGCTCTGCGAGTACAGAGCTTATGAGCTTGTGATGGTCTTTGTCGTGGTTGTCTGGGTCCATCTCTTCTGGCTCTAAGACCATCCTGGCATGTGAGAGAAGCTGGGTCAGTATGTGTCACATTGATGGGGTTCCCTTTGTATTTGCTGAGATGCATAAGTGTCTTCCAGGTGGGACTAATTTCCTACGACTCTGAGCCCCCGCACTGGGTGTGGAGTCCAAGTCCATTACATTTTCCATTACATTTCAGCTGCTGTGCTAATGATAGCTCCGGTGGACAGTGCTTTGCCAACTTTCCAGCTTCACCCGTGTTCATTCCTATTATCATCTGCCGAGGGGATCCCAAATGTCATCTGCCCTTTCCCGGGAAGGAAAAGAAACGATTGCTGGCAATATCCTTTATCTAACATTTTTAACGGGCAGCTTGCTGTATTTTGAAAAAGATATGGAAATTAAACCATCTCCAGGAAGCATTTCCCACCTCCCTCTCTCTAAATCTCTGCATTTGCACAATGCCCTTCAATTAAACCTGAAATCAAATCAAGTTCCCCTTGAGTGGTCATTTTAATATCTGCAAGTTTCCCAGGAAGGAAGATTAGGGGGAGTGATTGATTCCACTGTCTCCACAGAAGCACTCTTGAATGTCTGCATCGTCCAGTGATGGGCCTGGAGGACAGCCTCAGCCGCCGTAGGTCCCTCTCCTGCGCTCTGACCCACACGTAGTCTTTCTCTCTGAACATTTTCGCCTGCACGATGGCTGGTGCCTTTTATGTCTGTCCTTGTTCCGAGCGCTCAGGGGGCAGTCTGTCCTCCACGTCTACTGACACTTCATCCTAGACTCTGAGTAGGGCGTCTCTCGTCCTCTTTGCCCAGGATCCCTCCTCGGTCCTCTGATCAGGGAGCCCTGATCGTCCTTTGTGTGGGCACCACCTGGCACGCAAGCTCAGTCCACGCAGCCCCCACTGCCTGTGACACAGGAGCCAAGGTCCTAACAGGTTTCTCAGTCCCTGCACCCTCCTCTGACGGGCCCGCTCCCCCATCACTCATTTCGGGCAAGCAAGCTAGGGGATCTGTGCTGCCTCTCAAAGCTGTCAAGTCCATCCCTGCCCAGGGCCTTGGCTTGGCTCTTGGCACTGCTGTATTCCCTCTGACCCCAGAGACTCACTCAACTCAGTCTTGAATGACTTCAGCTTCTGCACAATGTAGTCTCTTTTTGGGGTGGAGGGGCCTCCAAACAACCTTTTTAATGTAGCAACTGCTGCCCCCTCCCCACGCCTCATAGCCCCTTTCTTTGTTCATTTTGCTCCCCAGCATTTACACTTTTGCATCCAGAACCTGGATATGTTCTTCTCATTTGTAAGTTCATGGAGGCCAGGGAGTTCTGTTTTTTTTGTTTGTTTGTTTGTTTTGGTCCTGATGGATCTTTATCTGCCAGTGTTCCCTAATGAAGGTTCTGGAATGAATATAGTCTATAAAGGCCTGATGGATGCATCTCTCTGACTCTAGGGATGGGCAGATAGCCCAAGGCTGCCTGTATCTGCTGGAAGAAGGGATAAGCCCAAGGAGGCAGAAGGCTCAGGCCACGCCAGTGAGAGTCAGCCCACTGGTTAGCTGGAAAGAGGCTCTTCTCTTCTCTGGAGCTGCTGAGTGAATAGTATGTGGGCTCCCAGCTACAGAAGGCCATTTTACTGTTACTCAGGGCAATGTGCCCAAGGAGGAAGCCTGGTGAGCAACACAAAACTGGGAGATGGAGAGAAACCTGCCTCCGGCCTTTGAAGTAACTCTTCCTTCTGTTAGCTCTCCTGGATTCATCCATGCCTGAAACTCTGCCTCTATTTGTATTTCAACTTGTTTACTTCAGTCAATGAAATCTCTCTTTTTTTTAAGCCAAGCTGAGGTGGGATTAAGTCCCTTGCCACAGAAAGAGCTGTGACTAGTTTCAGTTAAAGTGCTGTCTTGTTCCTCCTGGATGACCAGATGTTTCTTTGCTCTCCTCTCTTGCCCTGCACATTGCAGAATTCTCCTTGGTAGCTCTCATCATTGTGTTGTTGTTGTCTTGTATTATCAGCCCATCTGCTCTTCACCAGTCGCAGCCTTCCTTGAGGGCAGGGCCACATGTAAGTCATTTTTAAAGATGCTATAGCTAGAAGAAAGGCACATTTAGGCATCCCACACCTAAAACAAAGTCAGGTACATAGCTGATGCCCAATAAATATTTGCTGTGTGAATAGTTGAACGAATGAAACCAGTTCATTCCATTCACCTGGGTAAATTTCCTTGAGATAATCTTGTATTTTCAAACATAACCCAAACACTTTTTCTGGCCTCAGCAGACTTCTCCAGTCCTGATATCTTTCCAAGTGCCTGTGACTTCTCAAAAGACTGATGCAGGACAAGCTGAGATGGCTGCTTTATTCTCTATCAGACACCAGCCCACATCATTTAGAGAAGTGGTTTTTCAAACAGATTAAGTTCAGCAAACTGAGCCCTGTAGTGAATTAGAAATTCCTTTTGATTAAAAAAAAAATACCTTTTATTTCAAACACGCAGAGTCGAAGAGTGAGTTTATGTTCTTAATAAGCTGTTCCATATTCTGGATTTGATTTTATTTTTCAAAGCATAATAAAAGGAAAACTGGGAGTGGGGGAATAATTTATTAATATTTGTCCACATGACCTGAGTGTTCATGAGTGAATTATATTTGGATGGGGGGAGGTTGGTGTGAGCATGGGTATTATTTAATGATTCAGGGGGGTGCTTCAAGCTCCTAAGTCTTAGATCAGTGAGAAAGTGATAGGGAAGGCTGTCTTGTTTTGAACAACAAAATGATGGCCAACTCCTAGTTTGGAAGCCAGGGAGCCACCCTGGCTCCATGGGCAGGTGGCCCCATTGTCAGTCTCTGACATCCTGGTTACCAGCCTGGTCCAGCAGGGGCACAGAATATCAACAGCCTCAAGAGGAACTTGAAACCTCCTTTGTCTTTCAGACTCCTGATGCAATTTCCCGTAAAGCATTGGCAGAATTATCACAGTCGGCCATATACACTTATTTGTATGGATGATTGAATAGCAACACTCTCCTTCATGATTGGCGCAGGGGTTACATCTGTTTAACTGTTGCCGTTGTTGTTTCTATGCTATGTTTGTCCAGAGCTTATCATAGAACCTGATGTGCGTAGTAAGTTTTCCCAAGTATTTACTCTGCACTGAATGAATGGAAAGGGCAGCTCTGGGACTGGGGCGGGGGTTGCCGGCACCTGGCTTTTGTGTGGACAGTCATAGTTGTCCATGGTCCTTTCTGTTGATGCACAGAGGCCAGCGGCTAGGATGAGCTGACCATGGGGCGCTGAATTCCCTTCATTTCCTGACACATACATTGACAGCAGACAATGGGAGTCAAAGTAGGGGTAGGGTTGAGGTAGAGATGGGGTAGATGTATCAGGATGGTTTATTTTTTGCTGCGCTAAGATTTTTTATTTTTAAATTAATAAAAATAGAATTAATAATTGCAGATATGCAGATGACATCACCCTTATGGCAAAGAACTAAAGAGCCTCTTGATGAAAGTGAAAGAGGAGGGCTTAAAACTCAACATTCAAAAAATGAGGATCTTGGCATCTGGTCCCATCACTTCATGGCAAATAGATGGGAAAACAATGGAAACAATGACAGACTTTATTTTCTTGGGCTCCCAAATCACTGCAGATGGTAACTGCAGCCATGAAATTAAAAGACACTTGCTCCTTGGAAGACAAGCTATGATAAACCTAGACTGTGTATTAAAAAAACAGACATTGCTTTGCCTACAAAGGTCCTTATAGTCTAAGCTATGGTTTTTCCAGTAGTCATGTATGCATGTGAGCACTGGATCAAAAAGAAGGCTGAGTGCCGAAGAATTGATGCCTTCAAGCTGTGGTGCTAGAGAAAACTCTTGAGAGTCCCTTGCACAGCTAGGAGATCAAACCAGTCAATCCTAAAGGAAATCAATTCTGAATATTCATTAGAAGGACTGACGCCGAAGCTGAAGCTCTAATACTTTGGCCACCTGATGCCAAGAGCCAACTCACTGGAAAAGATCCCTGATGCTGGGAAAGGTTGAAGGCAGGAGGAGAAGGGGATGACAGAAGATGAGATGGTTGGATGGCATCATGGACTCAATGGACATGAGTTTGAGCAAACTCTGGGAGACGGTAATGGACAGGGAAGCCTGGTGTACTGCAGTCCATGGGGTAGCAAAGAGTTGGACACAACTGAGCAACTAAGCACAGCACAGCACAGCGTAGTTGATTCACAATGTTATGTGAGTTTCAGCTGTGTAGCAAAGTGATTCAGTTATACATATATCCATTCTTTCTCACACTTTCCTTGAGGAGACGTATCCCAGAAACTGCGTGCATACAGCTTAGTATTAACTCGTTTGTAACCAGGCACTCTAAACCTATGTATAGAAATAATGCATATATGTATGTTCTATAATTTATTTCTACTAACTAGACATTAAGAGTACTATTTGCAGCCACTGAAAATATATAAATTATTTGTTTTCCTAAATTATACATGGTGTATTTATAACAAGCACACATAAACTGAGAGTGCATGTTATAAATACATAATCCTGCAAGGAGATCCAACCAGTCCATTCTGAAGGAGATCAGCCCTGGGTGTTCTTTGGAAGGAATGATGCTAAAGCTGAAACTCCAGTACTTTGGCCACCTCATGCAAAGAGTTGACTCATTGGAAAAGACTCTGATGCTGGGAGGGATTGGGGGCAGGAGGAGAAGGATGAGATGGCTGGACGGCATCATTGACTTGATGGACGTGAGTCTGAGTGAACTCTGGGAGTTGGTGATGGACAGGGAGGCCTGGCGTGCTGCGATTCATGGGGTCTCAAAGAGTCGGACACGACTGAGCGACTGAACTGACTGACTGACTGTCTTCTGACATTTATCAGCTCTTTGCCGTGTGCCAAGCTCTGCGCTAAGCCCTTTATAAACATTATTTCATTTCATCTTTATAGATATCCCACAGAGAAGATATAAGGAAGTAGTTTTCAGTGCATGCATACTGAAATGACTCCAACACTCATCATCTTCAAACTCTTCCAGGGCACTCTGCTCTGTTTGCAGACCAACCAAGTGGGTTCCAGTGGTCTCAGGACAGCCATCCAAGAAGGTGATAGAGTGACAGATGCTGTTGGGAGTAGAAACTTGCTAGGAGCCAGGTGACTTGAAATGGTAACATTTCCCTGGGGAAGGTGGGCAGAGCTCTGGCTGCTACAGAATCACAAAATGTGATGATCTGCAGAAGATCCTGGCACAGTTCAGAGGTGGGTTTCATTAATCATCTATGCGTTTGCTGGACCAAATCAAAGAGCAAAGTCCAACCAGTATCCCACTGGCTCTCCTCTTAATGTCTGGTACTTCCTTCTTGGAGAGGCTCCTCTGGCAGAGAGATGGAAGACTTCTGATTCCTGCAGCATGGAGACCCAGCCCCAGGGCGCTGGAGACATGCCTGCTCATTCTATTGTAGATTAGAACTAGGAGGGAGCAAGTTTCCAAAGCAGGTAGGTCCAGAAGACAGTAATGGAGCCACATTCAAGAGTTGGCCCACTGAGATGAGACTTTCCCCAGGTCCTCCTCTCACTGAGTCCTTGGTCCTTTGATCCTCACTCCACCTCTATGAGACATCATACACCTCCCATTCCCCTTTTCCACCCAGAGAACCTGAGGCTCAGAGAGACTATACAATTTCCCTGAGGTCTTAGAACTACTCAAAGCCAGAACAGAAATTCTAGAATTGATCTTCAAACTTTACTTCATCACTTCGTCCTTCAGTTAACCTAAGAGATCTGGGAGATGAGAGGGAAAATCTCACATTGCTAATTGGAAAGAGACTGTGAGGATATTACTCAATCTGGAGAATGCACTCTGAGATCTCCAGGTGCTACCCTTGGAACTTGTCCAGCTGCCCCATCCTGGAAGCAAATGAGACTTCAAGGGGGAGGATAGTCTCTCTTGTTCACTGAATTAACCTAGGTCAAATTATTTCCCACTAAACTTCAAGCTGCCATTCAGAAGCTCTAATTAACACTCAGAAGCAAGGATGTGTCCAGTGGGAATATTTCAAGAACACACGCATGTAAGCTTGTCCTCCAAACTCATTCCTAATACTAATTAGCCCCGGAAGTTCTCCACGGGGCTTGCATGTTCATTTGGAACCTGGTAATGAACTCTGTCTCACCCCAGCCTCAGAGAACAAGGACACACATCTCTTTGTCTCCATTATTAGGGTCCTGCCAGTGTCTACAGGGGGGCTGTAGAATTGTCAGTGGCTCCCCATGGCCTGGCAGGGCAAGTTCAAACCCTTCACAAAGGGGTTCTGCCCAGTGGGCTCCCCCACATTCACTTCTGACATGATGGGTCAGTGCTGGGACCACTGTCTCAGTCCACAGCATGTCATTGAGCTCCAGTCCTACTACCCTAGGCTCAGATGGGAAAGTACATTCTGGAAGCTTCATGCCCAAGATGGAGGTCTTCACAAGGGTGTGAGGTTGGCAGGTGGGAAACCAGACATCTCCTCCCAGCAACACCCCAGTTTGTCCCCCTGGAGCTTGTCGTTTCTTTCCTGGAGCTCAGTTTCCTTAGCTGTAAAATGGAAAATTAATCCCCACAACAACCTTGTCTCATAGAGTGGTGAGAACCAAATGAGTTAAAACCTATCAAATGCTCAGAAGTGTGCCTGACACAGAGTGAGCATGACAGAAAGTGCTAGCCCTTGGTGGCGAGATTTCCCCAATTCTGTCCATGTTTTCCCCTCTTATTGCGCTTCTGACAGGGACTGGTACCTACAGCTATCCGCCAGGGCAGGCTGATCAAAGCTCCCAGGTGGCCACCTACTCAGGGTCTCCTGTTCATGTCTCACTTCTTCTCAAATCTGTTCTCATCCTTCAGCCATTGTGATGTCTTTAAAAATAAATCTATAGTGTCACTCCCGTCACTTGCAATTTTATCCCAGGTTCTTATCTACCAGTAAGACCTACTTGGACTTCCCTGGTGGCTCAGACGGTAAAGCGTCTGTCTACAATGCGGGAGACCTGGGTTCGATCCCTGGGTCGGGAAGATCCCCTGGAGAAGGAAATGTCAATCCACTCCATTACTATTGCCTGGAAAATCCCATGGACAGAGGAGCCTGGTAGGCTATAGTCCACACGGTCACAAAGAGTTGGACACGACTGAGCGACTTCACTCACTCACTCACTCAAGACCTACTTAGACTAAGCTCTCACTACCTCTCCCACCTCATTTCTTCTCTCTCTCTCTCTCTCTTTTTTTTTTTAGCAAAGCAGATTGAGCAAATTTACCTTAAACACATAAATAAACATTCATTCAGCTATCTTTTGTTAAAGGTCAAGATTCTTTTCTTTGAGACTGTTTCCAATGATTAAAATTTAGCTTGCCTTTCTCATATAAAACCACATGTATTACATAACCCAAAATTCCCAGTATAATTTCGCTAAAAAGAAAATGAGAATGTAAGCAATTAAAGAGAAATCTGAATTTGAAAACTTCCTAGTTAATTATTTTCTCCAGTCTTTTAAAAAGCTCTTGAGTGCTAGTGCTAAGTTGCTTCAGTTGTGTCCAACTCTTTGAGATACTGTGGGCTGTAGCCCGCCAGGCTCCTCTGTCTATGGGCTTCTCCAGGGAAGGATACTGGAGTGGGTTGGTGTGCCCTCCTGCAGAGGATCTTGCCCACCCACATATCAAACTCTTGTCTCTTATGTCTCCTACATTGGCAGGCAGCTTCTTTACCCACTAATGCCACCTCCAACACCTAATTTGACTTTATTATCATTATTTTTTTAACAATTTGCTTTTATCAAGTCTGTAAAAAAACATTCATTTTGGCTTTATAGAAACAAGTTTGTTCTCTAACATTTTTCATTGGCTAATATCATGTAAAGTAAATTGCATAATTACTAAGTGTGTGCTAAGTCACTTCAGTCGTGTCCAACTCTTTACAACCCTATGGACTGTAACCCGCCAGGCTCCTCTGTCCATGGGTTTTCCAGGAAAGAATACTGGGGTGGGTTGCTATGCACTCCTCCAGGGGATCTTCCCAACCCAGGAATAGAAACTGCATCTCCTGTGGCTCCTGCATTACAGGCAGATTCTTTACAGCTGAGCCACCAGGAGAAGCCCATAATCAGAATAATGGACAAAACTGGCCCATTAGCATGAGAGCACAGACAACTAAGTCTTTGTAAGTATATTACCCAACTGATGTGAGCCACTGGTGAGCTCAGCTTTCAGGGACACCTCCCGCCTCATTTCTAACTACACTCTGCTTGGTTCCTGCTCCTGCAGTGACCTGTGAGTTCATGAGCTTGCTGCTGCCTCAGGGCCTTTGCACCTGCCTCCCCTTCCTCCTGGAAGCTTCAGGTCTCATTTGAAAGCTTACTTCACTAAAAAGGCCAATAAAGATGTGTTCGCAAGAGGGAACAGGGTGATAAGAGATTCAAAATGCTGATTTAAAATAATAGTTTTATGTATTTTATGGCTGATTCATGTTGATATATGGCAGAAACCAATAAAATATTATAAATCAATCATCCTTCAATTAAAAACAAATCCATAAAATATGTTGATGAGCAGAAGCACTTTAATCCAGGGACAGGCAGCTGGAGGTGAGGGGAAAGGACTGAAATTGGGATAGTAAAGCTTCTTAGGGGCTGTCATGCAGGAAAAGGAACAGATAGGTTTTGTGAAACTTTGTGAGGCTACCTAGGAAACCAGGCTGAAGGACAGGAAACCACAGGAAACACCCTTTTCAGTTTAGCCTGGGGGAGACCATTTCCCATCAGAGCTGTCTAGAGCTGGGTGAGCAGCCTCAGGGAGCTTGGAAAAATTCCAAACGGAAACCTCTATGTTTCCTGACTTTGTTCCTGGGTATTGTGTTTCTGGGTATTGAACTGTGGTGTTGGAGAAGACTCTTGAGAGTCTCTTGGACTGCAAGGAGATCAAACCAGTCCATCCTAAAGGATATCAGTCCTGAATATTCATTGGAAGGACTGATGTTGAAGCTGAAGCTCCAATACTTTGGCCACCTGATGCAAAATATCAACTCATTAAAGACCCCAGTGTTGGGAAAGATTGAAGGGAGGACAAGGGGATGACAGAGGATGAGATAGCTGGATGGCATCATTGACTCAATGGACGTGAGTTTGAGTAAGCTCCGGGAGATGGTGAAGGACAGGGAGTGCTGCAGTCCACGGGGTCATAAAGAGTCGGACATGACTGAGCAACTGAACAGCAACATTGTGTGCCTAGAAGTCACTGCTGAGAACATGACAGACCCTGAAGAGGGTATGGGGGTGGGGTGGGGCTAGTGGGCCAGTCCAGGATTCCTCATGTCCTCTTCCTTTGCTGCTGCTACAACACGAGAAGAGTGTGGATGAGGCTCCAGTGTTCTCTAGGATGCAGGGTCTTTCTGCCCTCATTACACGGACATAGGAATATGTGGCTTCAGAGTTTTCCAGGACATGTTATGAAACAGAAACTTTGTGACGCAGGAACTGCCCCTCTGCCCTGGGCTCCCACGACACCTTGCACATAGTGGAATCACCACGAAATAGATGACATTTGCACCATGAGTCTTGAGGCAATGTTTGGTACAGAATAATATCAAAGCCAAGATTCACCATTGTTTTTATTATTATTTTTTCCCCACTTCTTTGAGGCTAGAGAAGCCAGAGTTGACTGAATCTTTTGGGTAGATTAATCACCATGGGTTATTAGACATATTCTAGGAGGTGGGAGAGTAGAAGAGTGTGTGTGTTTTTCACGAACAACTTACAGCTGTTTTTTAAAATATGCATTTATTTATTTGTCTGTGCTGGGGTCTTAGCTGCAGCATGCAGGATCTTTAGTTGCAGGATGTGGGATCTAGTATATGTGGTTTTGTATGAGAAAGGTTAGTCTAAGTAGGTCTTCTTGGTAGATAAGGATCTGGGATCTAGTTCTCTGAGCAGGCATCAAACCCTGGGTCCCCTACTTTGGGAGCACAGAGTCTTAGCCCTTGGACCACAAGGGAAGTCCCCAGCTTAGAATTATTGAATGACTGGGTGAACCGTCTTCTGCAAGGCAGTCAAGGGGACCCATTCCTTGATGGCAAGGCCATCTCTTCTCCTTGACAGTGGCCCATCCAGGGCAAGAAGTGGGTCCTTGCACCCCGACTGCCCAGGGTAGGGCTGGCACAGAACAGAGGCTGAGCCAACACAGGCTGAGGTCTCTGGGCCCAGTACGCTCCCTGTCCTACTGACCCTGCCCTCACCTTGACTTTGACCTGGCTGGAAAGGCAGGGAGGCCCTGGCAATAGCCAGCAGGGATTTTTTTTCTGGGAGAAAGCTCTCAGCTGCAGGCCACTATCAGGACGGAGGGAGAATGACTCAGCGTTGTTGAAGACGCTCGGCCACCGGGAGGATTTTGTAAAGTTGCTGAGGTTTTCTGGGGATCAAAACATCAGATGGTGATTCGTGGTGACAGGAGCACCTGGAGTGGGCGCTCCACACCCGACACCCCATCAGAAGGAGCCTCTCACACACCCGTCTGTTCCCGAGCCTGGGGACCTGCGTGTCTCCACATCTGGATGCAGGGCCGCTCTCCAGCGAGGCTGCTCTGACACCTGTTGTGCTTTCCCAGCAGCGGGGACTGACAGTTTTGTTTTCCGATGAGCCTCATAGGCACTGTGTGGAAGGTCAGAGTGTCCTGAGGCTTAGGTAACTTTTAATTGCCTTCTTCCACACCCACCGGGCGTGGTGCTGTGGGACACACAAGTGCCTTCAGTTCAGTTCACTTCAGTTCAGTTCAGTTCAGTTCAGTCGCTCAGTCGTGTCTGACTCTGCGACCCCATGAATCGCAGCACGCCAGGCCTCCCTGTCCATCACAAACTCCCAGAGTTCACTCAAACTCATGTCCATCGAGTCAGTGATGCCATCCAGCCATCTCATCCTCTGTCGTCCCCTTCCCTTCCTGCCCCCAATCCCTCCCAGCATCAGGGTCTTTTCCAATGAGTCAACTCTTCGCATAAGGTGGCCAAAGTATTGGAGCTTCAGCATCAAAGTTTCAGCTTCAGCATCAGTCCTTCCAATGAATACCCAGGACTGATCTCTTTTAGGATGGACTAGTTGGATCTCCTTGTAGTCCAAGGGACTCTCAAGAGTCTTCTGCAACATCACAGTTCAAAAGCATCAATTCTTCAGCACTCAGCTTTCTTTATAGTCCAACTCCCACATCCATACATGACTACTGGAAAAACCATAGCCTTGACTAGATGGCCCTTTGTTGGCAAAGTAATGGCTCTGCCTTTGAATACGCTATCTAGGTTGCACCTTAGAGACCTCCAAACCTGGATTCAGTCCTAGCATGGCTTTCTTCCTTTCTTTCTTTTAAAAAAATGTATCCTTTATTAATGTCTTTGTTTTTAAGTTTTTGGCAGCACAGTGAGACACATGGGATCTTTGTTCCCTGACCAGGGATCGAACTCACACTCCCTGCATTGACAGCACAGAGTCTTAGCCACTGGACCACCAGGGAAGTCCCTTGGCTTTCTTTATAAGTCGATCAGTCTCTCTAAACCTTATTCTTCCTCTGGAAAAAAAAAAAAGAAAAGAAAAGAAAAAAAGGTGTTAATATCCTCATGGGGATGCCGTGAAAACCAGATGGACAAAAATGTCAGAAGTCCAGGTCTAGATGAAAAGAAAGCTCAGACAATACCATTCCTTTTTCTCATCTCCCAGGACTTTGAAATGTACCCCTCATTGACCAGCTGCTCTTATATTTCTCTCCTGTGACTCAAGCTGCTTTGGGGCCTGCATGCTCTTTCGTCTTTCCTTGCTGGGTCTAGAAGTCCCATCCCCTTTATGAAGCCTTCCTACCTGCCCAGCTCAGGCAGGGTCATGACTCCCTTCTTTGTGGCCCAGGACCTGGCATTTTCCGTATTACTAATATTTTTGGAGTTTAGGCGTTTTTAATTGCAATGCAACCCAATGGTACTAAAAAAAAAATCTTCAGTACATTAAATAGATATCTGCGTACTCATGCATGCTTGCAAGTACAATTCAATTTTTTAAGTCCTTACCCAAATGGTTCTTATGACTGGCAAATGTCTGCCACCCCTGAGCATGAGACCACTCACAATCTTGCTGCTATGGGGAGGCTCCCATCCTTTCTGTCTATAGGAATCCCAGGCACAGGGCCCCGGTGACATCATGGGCCATTTTTTGTAGCTTAGTAGAACATGCTATCATTATGTGCCAGTCATTAAAACAAACCTCTTGTCTGTTTTTCCCTTGAGATGTGATTTATAATAGTGAAATAAGTTTTTTCCTTCTGTCTCAGAATTTGGATGAAACCCTAGCATTGAGGATGGTCAGGACCCTGACATTCTATACAGAAATACAAACTCCATCAGTGGAAGGTGGGAGGACCTGTCCAGTGATCCAGCGATTAACAGTAGAGGGTCAGTGGCAGGAGGGGTTTTGAGGATGGGAGATCAGAGTTGGGCTCCAAGGGAGCCTGTGGGGAGCATGCAAGATCTGGGGAGAGGCAGCTTACCCTCTGGACAGATGCTTGAGAAGTTCTAGCTGCTGAAGCAGGGAGCTCCAGAGGATCCAACTGATGGCCCATGGTGCTGGGGTAAACAAGGGACAAAACAGATACAACCCTTCTCCTGGAGAAGTAAAAGGGTGGAAGACTGGAAGAGGAGGGGAGGCCTTGGGTGCCCTGCACATGGCAAGGTCGGATGGCTTCCCTGGGGGAAGTTAGACGGACTTGAAGGGCCCACTCAAGAGACCCCCCTGCTAGGCATGTGGAACCCAGAAGAAAGTGGCTTTGGGCGTCTGTCCAGGAGATGAACAGCTTGACTGGGTGCGGGAGTGTCCATGTGGGTCTCTACAGAACCAGTCCCAGAGCCAGCATTTTAATCCTCAGGGGGCAGAGAAACACGCACAGCATCAGCTAAGTACAAAGACTTCTGCCTCCCTGTCTGTTTTCTTTCCTCTTGTCTGCTGACCCTGAAGGGCCAGAAGCAGCAGAGAGAGTGCAGAGGGGCTGCCTAGCCTGCAGAATCCAAAAACTCACTGGGTCCATTTTCTTACTACACGTTCCCAAGTCAAGGTGTGGCCTTGACTGATCAGATTGGTGTGAGATGGAAGTTTAAACGTCACTCTGGAACCGTAATTATTCCTGAAAGTGACCTTAAAGCTCACAGTTCTATCTGAGGTACCATTCATGTGTGGGGAAGGGAGAGATGATAGACCGTCTGAGGCAGGCTCTTTTGTAATTGTACCCTACCAAATTTAGCCGTTGAATAGAGTAATTACCAAAAAAGAGTGATGCTCATAAAAGCATCCTCCCAGAGTTCATCTGTTGTTTGCTTCCAGTTTTAGACATGGAGATATTCAATCTTCTAGTGTATTTCTATTATAGCATGAATCATTTTGCAAAAGGTGTGTTTTTCACTGCTTCCTGAACCATGGTTCACAGGGGCTCACTATACTGCATTCGACAATGGGATTTGGAGTTGGATGAGGCATTGTCTGACCCAGTGAGCTCTGGCCAGCTTGAGAGACCTGCAATCCAATGATGATGGGAGCCCCTAGACACCTACAAGGGCGGAGTGCTTTTGAATACTCCAAGACAGGTCCTGAGCCAGACTTTGGATGAGCAGGGAAAGCTTCCTGGAAGAATAGGTTTCTTTCTTTTTTAAGCTTTAAAATTTATTTTTTGAAAGTAAGTAAATTTGAAATAAGACATTCAAATCTCCTTCTATGGACATCGTTTAACAAAGATAGTGAATGGTTAAGAGTAACTTCTATGAGTATAATAAAGACTTTAATTTAATTATCCCCTGTTTTTCCCTATTCATCTTTGTTTTTTAAATGCATTTATAAATTTATACATTTATAAGTATATATTGCATTACACACAACATATGGTTTTATATATGCATAAGTTTTTTTCATTTATTGCCTTTCCATTTCCCTTCCCAGCAGTCACACTATTTCCCTTTATTTTTTAATTTTATATATATATGTATATGCTGCTGCTGCTGCTGCTGCGTCATTTCAGTCATGTCTGACTCTGTGCAACCCCATAGATGGCAGCCCACCAAGCTACCCCGTCCCTGGGATTTTCTAGGCAAGAACACTGGAGTGGGTTGCCATTTCTTCTCCAATGCATGAAANATATATATTCTTTTTCAGATTCTTTCTGGAAGAGTAGATTTCTAAGCTGATTCCTCTTCAACTAGTAGAAATTATCAGAGAAGAGAGAAGAGCACAAGAATAGGCTGGAGGTAGCCAGGAAGGTTTGGGAGAAGTGTACCGTGTGGCTGGAAGGGGATGTGTACCGGGAAAGAAATGAAAAGAAGCAGGAATGATGAGTTACAGCTGGGCAGACAGCTGATCTTCTCTTAGGTTTTGCTTAAGGCCTTTTCCTCGTGCAGGTAGGTGAGTCCCTTCCACTACAGACAGATATGTAAAGGTGTATGACATGGTCAGATCGTGTTGCCGAAAAAACACTTGTAACAGCTCGGAGAATGATGGGTGTGGGCTAGTGGGATAACAGTGATGTTCATTCTAGAGAGTGGGAACAAGATGGGCTACAGCTGCCTTAGTCCAGAAGAGAAAATGGGCCTACACAAAGGAGATGGTAGTGAGCATTAAACAGGTGAGGTTCAGGAGCAGACTTTACTTGTCCCATTTGCAGAGAGGAAAAGTTGTCTTCAGAAAGCATAAAAACTTATGGTCCCCAAATTAAATTAGATCATTGCATTCTTATCCCTGTGGTCTCTAGAGAGGACGCGGTGGAGGAAAGGGAGAAAAGAGGCAGAAAAGAATAGAACTGAAGGGAAAATGAAATACAGTGTCATCAAGGTGAGCATGGATTCACCAGTGAATTATCACATTGGCTAAGAACCTTCTCTGTGTACTAATGAAATGGGGGAGACCCAGGCACGTAGAATGGAACCCTGCCTTTGGTTGTTCTTATTGGTGACTCAGCCTCTCCAGTTCCCTAAGGTGTGACTAGTCATTTCATGTTGTCAGATTTAAGGGCAGGATACGGTCTGTGCAGTTTTCATGTAAATGTGTTTTCCTGATCACATAGATCATCCCTCTGCCCCATGGCCTTCTAATGATCCTGAACTGTAAAATCTTGATGATATTCCCCTGACCCCAGAAATGTGTTTTCACCCCCCATAGAGTTAGATTGGAGAAGGTAACGGCACCCCACTCCAGTGTTCTTGCCTGGAGAATCCCAGGGACGGGGGAGCCTGCTAGGCCGCCATCTATGGGGTCGCACAGAGTCGGACACGACTGAAGCGACTTAGCAGCAGCAGCAGCAGCAGAGTTAGATACTTGGAAATGAGCTTCAGGAGCATCAAGCTGGTTGTCAAGAGGGGAAATCCACTGTTCATTTTGTTAGTCATTACTTTTTAATCTCAGTATACTCACACTTCTAATTGGCATCATAAAATGTCTCTGGAGAGAGAGACACTAAAAACACTTAATAGCTATAATGGTCCTGGATAAAAATAATGAGGTGAAAAAAAAACCCTTTAAGTTTAAAAAATATGCTTTTCCTTAAATGGTAAAATCCATTAGAAATAAGTGGAAAGGGGTTCACATTCAATGCATATCTTTTATGGGCCAGGTGTGTTGCATATATCACTCTCAAAATAATTCACAAAACAGGATGCTAAGTTAGGTAATATTGATCTCATTTTAAAGAGGGAGAAATGGAAGCTTAAGAGATTGTAGTGACATGCCTAGGATCAAGCTGTTATGATTCTGGAGTAAATGCTCTTTCTGTGACATTGGACTCTGATTTCAGACCAAGGTCAATGCCACTGGCAGGTGGTTGGTTTATGGGTTTAGCTGCAGTGAAGAAATTTAGCTTGGATGCCAGGAAGAACCTCCTGATTATTAAATGGTGGAATGTATGAATAAAATTACAGATGGCTTTTACTTATTATTTTGATTATGATTATAGGGGTTTGCCAGAGCAATTTCCTTGAGAAATAGTTTGCACCATTGTGCCCATTGTAGTACCAGTACAATTCTGTAATTATAATAATTACTAATCATCTTCTGTGTGCTTAGTCGCTCAATCATGCCTGTCTCTTGGTGACCGAATGGACTGTAACCCACAGGGCTCCTCTGTCCATGGGATTCTCCGGGCAAGGATACTGGAATGGGTTGCCATTTCCTCCTCCAGGGGATCTTCCCAACCCAGGGACCGAACCCAGGTCTCCCACATTGTAGGTGGATTCTTTGCCATCTGAGCCACTAGGGAAGCCCAAACATCTTCTGGGCATCTTCTGAGCATTATCACAGTAGATGTTTTCAAAGATGACCTCTTTCTATTCATACAAACTCTTTGGAGTAAGTATTATCATTTCCATTTACAGAATGAGGAGCCTGAATATCAGAGTTACCAGGAGACTTGCTCAAGTTCACACTGATTAAATACAACTCTGTCTTCCCTGAGGATGTGTGTTCTTTGCAATGTCAGGAGGGCCTGAATATGCACTTTTCTCCCTTGATGACAGAAGGGTGAATGGTATGAATTCATCACTTTTCCAATCAACAAGATGGCAGCTCTTCAATGATGATTTCCATATAATAAAACAACCTATGAGGATTAGATGTTGACCTACTTTACCAGGGAAGAACCTGGGTGAGATAATCAAGCAATCCAATCCCTGCAGCTTTTGCAGGGATCCCTTGCAGGGACGTGTCCTTTTCTTTTGCAGATCAGAAGAACCTCCATATCCCTTGGTGCTGACCCAAGATAAGTGCTCAACAGAAGCCTCCCTCCCTACCTCTTGAAGTCTTCAGTCTCATTACGTCCCAGTTAACTTGACCCTCTCCTCAGTTCCCACGGCCACTGCCTTGCTTCAGCCTCATATCTCCCCTCCTTGAATTCCAGCCTTCAGAATCTCTCCACTGAAAC
Organism: Redunca redunca; assembly: GCA_006410935.1. Taxonomy (NCBI): domain Eukaryota; kingdom Metazoa; phylum Chordata; class Mammalia; order Artiodactyla; family Bovidae; genus Redunca; species Redunca redunca. The sequence continues at coordinate 477,527 of SJYQ01096337.1, read as the reverse complement.
TGGTCCTCCACTTTCCTGCCAAACTAATCTTTTCATTTTTAAAAAAAATAATTTATTTTTAGTTTCTTTTTTAATAAATCCACATTCATTCTAGAAAAGCTTGAAAAAAACACAAACACACAAAATCATCACAGACAAAAACCAAAATTAGATTTTGGACTATTTCCTTCCAGTTGTTCCGATGTGAACATCTTTACAATAGCTGGAATTAAATATCAGTTGTTACTAGGGTGGGCAGGATACTGGGGTCCAAAGAGATTCAACATCAAAGGAAAGAACCAAATGGGAGAGACCAAGCTGTCCTTCCCGCCTCCCTACCCAGAGGGAATCAGGACCTAAAACACTGAAGTTAAATATGGATATTTTTCTGCATGTCCAGCCAGAGAGTCTCTAATACCAGGTGCAGAACCTTCCAATTAAAAAAAAAAAAAAACCTATTATTTTTTCATAATATTTTCTTAAATTCATCCATGCAAGAAAATGATTCTTCCCACTAATGGAAGGTTTGGCTATGTGATTTGCTTCGACCAATAAAATAAAAGTGGAAGTAATATGCACCGAAGCTATTGAATGTTTTAAGGTTTTCCCTGATCTCTCTTTTCTCTGTTTTGAATTGGGTCTGTCCTGGGTAGGGGCTGCTCCTTAGTCTTGGTGTGAATAGGTGTGGAACAGAGATGTGCCTTACTTGTAGCTTGAGGTGAAGATGATGATGATTGTGAGCAAGAAATGAACCTTTGTTGTTATAATCCACCAAGATTTTTTGGGGGTGGGGTCATTTGTTACTGCTGATACAGTAAGCTGACTGATACACTTCTGTTACGTCATGCAAAATAGACACATAAATCCAGGATAAATTTAAAGCTGAAGATTGGGAAAGTCATAATAAAACATTTGAATTATATTCCAGGACATGTGGCAGATGCAAGTGTAAGACATGCTGGGAAAGAGCATATTCTTGTTAAAGTGGAAATTGGTCTAAGGGAGGAACCAAGAAGATGAGACACACTATTGACAGCGTGAGCCATGGGTTATCCAATGCTTCCAGTGCACCAGTAGCTCTGCTAAGTGAGGTCCCCTCAAGTTCCAGAAGGCAGATGCCCAATTAGCAGGATTTTAAAGTCAGGATTTTGAAGGTAGGGACATTAGAAGCTAACACACTCACAAAGCTCATGCATAGCAGAAGTATAGTTCATGCACAGGTCTCTCTCACGCCAGCATCTGCCCACTGTCACTCATAAGAGTGGATTCCTGACCAGGATACCTGCAGGGCTGCTGATCAAAGGGTAGCTCCTGACTTTGTTCAGTGTTATGTTACTTGGATGGGAGGGGAGTTTGGGGAAGAATGGATATGTATACATATGGCTGAGTCCCTTTGCTGTTCACCTGAAACTATCACTGCATTGTTCATCAACTACACTCCAGTACAAAATAAAAAGTTAAAACACAAACAAACAATAAAAGGCATCTCTTGACCTGGGCAACCGAGAGGGGTGATATGGAAAGATTCATTATAGCAACTGGCAGACCCTGAAAGCACTGGTCTTTTTTTCATTTTGAGGGAAATTGCTCAAGGAAATGTTTGATGGGTTTGTCACAGTTCCAAAGTATAGATTTGAAATTAGAGGCAGTATAAGAACGTAAGATGATGAAAATTATATCTGCTCACATCCTCAGGATTTTCTTTTTCTGGTTGAAAAAGTAAAACAAATCCTATTAATTATAATTAGTTGGAAAGTGAAAATGAAGTTGCTCAGTCATGTCCAGCTGTTTGCGACCCCATGGACTGCAGCCTACCAGGCTCCTCCATCCACGGGATTTTCCAGGCAAGCGTACTGGAGTAGGTTGCCATTTCCTTCTCCAGAGGATCTTCCCAACCCAGGGATGAAACCCAGGTCTCCCGCATTGTAGGCAGACACTTTGCCATCTGAGCCACCAGGAATGTCTAAAATTAGTTGGAGGGCAAGTGGAAAGAATCCAGTTGGAACCAGCTTATGCAGGAGGGAGAATTCCTGGGAAGAGACTGGGGCTGTGCCCAGCACCAGGAGGTGGGAGTATGGCGGGCCTTTAGGGACATGAGGGGCAGAGCCTGAGACACAGCAGGATTCTTTCCAGCCTGCTCTTGGCTCTGCTTCTCTTCAGAAAACAGTTCTTTCTTCTCTGTTCTGGCCTTGTCCATGTATTCATGCTCAGCTGCTCAGCTGTGTCCGACTCTTTGCGACCCCGTAGACTGCAGCCCCCCAGCCTGCTCTGTCCATGGGATTATTTTGGCAAGAATACTGGCGTGGGTTGCCATTTCCTTCTCTAGGGCATCTTTCTGACCCAGGGATTGAACCCACGTCTCCGGCTCCGGCACTGGCAGGTGGATTCTTTGCTCCTGGGCTACCTGGGAAGCTCAACAAATTTCAATAGACTTTAAAAATGGTCCATGTATACATATTTTTTTTTAAAAAAAAAGCTTTAAAAAATGCAGTGCATATACACATACAAAGTGATTTATTTAACACAGTAAACTTAACATGCCACCGCCCTGGTTAATTCTTTGCTGACTCTTGACTCTTGAGTAAGACCCAGACTCTTTGACACAGCAAATGTGGCCTTGAGCTAGCTGGCCCTTGTCCTTTTGACATGTTTCCATCTGAAGCTGTCAGCAGATTCATCTGATTGAAGTTTGTTCAGATTCATTTATTTACCTACTCATTCATTACACATTTACTAAGGTAGGCACTGGAAATACAGAAATGAGTAAGACCTCTTTTTTTTTGCTCAGGAAATTCACAGCCTCCCAGCAGAAGGAAATGAGTAAATATCCAGAGGGCAGGGAAAGCTGTGATAAAGGGAAACCCCTCTCAGGTACCTGAAGGTGTGCAAACCTTAAGGAACTTGCAGAGTTGAGAAGTCAGCAGTGGGACAGGCCTGTTGTAACTCGATTTGGCTCAGAGAACAAAAGGCTGGTAAATCTTATTCTCTTCCAGTTTCAACTTTTCCAGGAAATGGGCACCTAGATCTTTATGCCAAGTCTGCCGCGCCCTCTCCTCCTTTTTGCTGTCCATTTATTTTAGCTTCCCCCAGGGCCCAGGAAAGGAAGGGTGGAAAAAAGGAGTCCATGTCTTTGCTGCATGGGCACCCTGCCCCCTGGCCTCCAGCTGGTGCTGCCAGGGGATGGGTGGGTCCCCCTGAACCACTTCCTCCAGCCCCTTCTGCTCCATTCCCGACATCCACCGACATCATGAGACTGAATAAATCAGGTCTGCCTGCCATGCATCTGGGCCTTTACGCCCTTGTCAAATTGACACGTCACTTTTCCAGTTGTTGAGTTGCCTTCTGTGTGTGTAATTGCAAAAAAAAAGGACCTTTTTCCTTTTGGTCCATTGCTTCTTTAATAATGCAGCCACAGGAAGAAAATTCATCTGTTGAAATTAACTATGGAGAGAATTCAGTGCCTCTGCCCCAGTGCTGGCACCCAGGTCATTCTGCTGGTGGCAGACCAACGAGGCTCCTGCTTCTCAGATAAGTGGGGGTCTGGGGGATCAGGTCAGGTGTGAGGGAGGTCTGTGGACTCTGGGATGGGAGTGTGTGTGTGTGCACGCGCACGTGCATGGGTATTTGTGCATTCACACCTGTGCATGCCTGTCTTTGGATCTGTGCTCTTATGTCCTTGCGTGTGTGTACAGATATGTTTACATACAGACCTGTGGGCCACAGGATATGCTTGAATGAAGGTGATGGTCCAACAAAGGTTTCAGGAAGGCAAGAACTCATTCACACATACGTTTATTTACCAACTGCCAAGTATATTGCATTCTGACTCTTGTGCCAGTGTCTGAACTAGCACTGGGGAATTTAAAAAGGAGTAAGTTCAAGTTTCTACCCTCAAGTAATACATGCAGAGAAGAGCAGGATTTCTCAACACCCACACAATCACTGGGGGCCAGTTAGTTCTCTGTTGGGGGACAGGGCTGTCTTGAACACTCAGGTGTTCAGCAGCATCTCTGACTTCCACCCTTCACTCCCAGTTGTGACTATCAAATGCCCCCCAGGCAATGCCCAGTGTCAGCTGTGGGAGGCGCGATTGCTCCCAGCTGAGAAGCACTGCTGCAGGTAAATACAAGCAGGCAATTTTGCCAGGCATAGAGGGAGTACTTTATTTTTTTTAAATTTTTTATTAATTTTTATTTGAGTACAGTTGCTTTACACTGCTGTGTTAGTTTCTAGTGTACAGCAAAAGTGAATCAGTTCAGTTCAGTCGCTCAGTCGTGTCCGACTCTTTGCGACCCCATGAAGTGCAGCATGCCAGGCCTCCCTGTCCATCACCATCTCCCAGAGTTCACTCAAACTCACGTCCATCGAGTCGGTGATGCCATCCAGCCATCTCATCCTCTGTCGTCCCCTTCCCCTCCTGCCCCCAATCCCTCCCAGCATCAGAGTCTTTTCCAATGAGTCAACTCTTCGCATGAGGTGGCCAAAGTTCTGGAGTTTCAGCTCTAGCATCATTCCTTCCAAAGAACACCCAGGGCTGATCTCTTTAGAATGGACTGGTTGGATCTCCTTGCAGTCCAAGGGACTCTCAAGAGTCTTCTCCAACACCGCAGTTCAAAAGCATCAATTCTTCAGTGCTCAGCT
>SJYQ01096337.1:331474-472871 GCA_006410935.1 Redunca redunca | reverse complement strand
GGTGGGTGGAAGTGGATTACTCAAGGAGACCCCCCGAAGCCTTAGGGTAGAGATCACCACTTCTTATAGTCACTGTGACCCAAGGAAGACAGAGGAGGGTGCAGGGGACGCTGGGAATGCTCTTGAAGGTGGTCAACTTTTAGGGGAAAACTGATCCCTTTGGAGCTTCCCTGGTGGCTCAGGTGGTAAAGAATCCACCAGCAATGCAGGAGACCCAGGTTCAATCCCAGGGTCAGGAAGATCCCCTGAAGAAGGGAATGGCAACCCACTCCAGTATTCTTGTCTGGAGAATCCCATGGACAGAGGAGCCTAGTGGGCTACAATCCACAGGGTTGCAAAGAATCGGACACGACTAAGCAACTAACACTTGGAACTGCTGAGAACTGTATGGTTCAGCCAACCCAGGACACAGAAGGGAAAGGGTACCCAAGGACCTGAGAGAGACCCTCTCTGTGCGTGGTGCATCCACACAGCCTCATGTCTGTGCCCCCACCAGCACCAACACCTTGCCCAGCACACACAAGGTCCTCAGACAATGCTGTGGTTCATAGAACATGCTTGTTTAGTCAGATCTATGCCGCTGACTCCCTTTGTGATCTTGAAGACTCCTCACTGCTCCCATCTGTAAAGTGGGGATTTCAGTACTGACCTTGAGTGTTTTGAAGATTGAAACTTGAAAAGGATAAAAGGAAAGAACTGAAGGGAAGAGGACTGCACCTCTGTTACTACTTCTCGAATATTCCAAATGTTAATTCAGTGGCTGAAAGTGCCATTTTTCCCAAGGGCATTGCTCAGTGCTGATAGTTATCTCTGCTGTACCAACAGGCGTCGTCCTCTGGGGCCTAGGGGAGTTCTTTACATCTGGAATTTTAAAAATACAGCCTGTAAATATTAAAAAATTTTCCTGAATTTGTCTTTGTGTCAATCAAGCAGTTCAGAGCCTGCGAGGATGTCATGATGTGGAGGTCATGGTTGAGACAGAAGCTAGGTGGTCCTGGTGGGAGCAGATCTTTGGCCCTTGTGAATCAGACTGTTTCTTTCCCTTTCTCCCTTAGTTCTTCTGCTTCTTTTTTTTTTTTAACTCTTTTCACCATGCATGTGGGATCCCTTACCAGGAGTCAGAACCATGCCCCCTGCATTGGCAGCTCGGAGTCTTAACCAGGGACCCCTGGAGAAGCCCCTCCCTTAGTTCTCGGTGACTATGTCCCGGCAAAGATTGAGGGGAGCAAGGACAGGACTCTGAAGCTTTTCCTGAGGCTGACCTGCAGGCAGCGAAGATAGGAGGCAGGGGGTGTTTAATAATTTCCAACGGCTGCTGTAAGAAATTATCAGACTTAATGGCTTAAAACACACACATTCGGCAAAGTTATCTCCAATTTATTTTCAAACAATTTAGAAAAAAATCATAAAATATATAGGGAGAAATGTAAAGAATTGGTGAATCTGGATAAAGAGTTCTTTGTGTGATCCTTGCAACTCTTCTGTAAATTTTATACTATGAAATTCTTTTTTAATTTAAATCAACTATATTTCTAAATCAAACCCCCTAAAATGAAATTTTAAAAGCAGGCTAACATACCAAGTTGTAAAACACTTAGCCATGGTGGCTCAGAGGTTAAAGCCTCTGCCTGCAATGCGGGAGATCTGGGTTCGATCCCTGGGACCGGAAGATCCCCTGGAGAAGGAAATGGCAACCCACTCCAGTATTCTTGCCTGGAGAATCCCGTGGACAGAGGAGCCTGCTGGGCTACAGTCCATGGTGTCACAAAGAGTCAGACATGACTAAGCGACTTCACTTTTCTTTCTTTCTAGAAATATATTTAATAAAAGCTATACTACCTCTAGGCTTCCCAGGCGGTGCTAGTAGTAAAAAACCTGCTGGTCAGTGTAGGAGAGGCTCTGTTTTGATCCCTGGGTTGGGAAGATCCTGTGGAGAAGGGCATGGCAACCCACTCCAGTATTCTTGCCTGGAGAATGCCCCATGGACAGAGGAGCCTGGCAGGCTACAATCCATAGGGTTGCAAAGAGTCAGACACAACTTAGTTAAGACTGAACAACAAATAAATGTCAGTGCACTGGGTGACATGTTGGTGACAGGCATCATTAAGCCCTTCCTTCCCCATCATTATGTTTTGCCTCCTGCAGACTGCCGGCCCCTGGTCCTTCCCATGCAAACCTAACTGTCCCTCCGGCCCATCCATCCTCCAGAGAGCCAGCAGGGAGCTCCTTCCAGACAACAGCCTGGCTCTGCCAGGTCTTGCTTCATGTAGTTCATGGGCTCCTCATTGAGGAGGATGTAGAGGCTGTATTCCCATCCATGCTGTTCAGGGTCAATCTTGATTTGATCTCTGCCTCCCTTCTGTTGATCTCCATGGTGCTGGCTCTTCCCTCTACATCTGAGGGCCTCTTGCATGTATCTCTGTTACTTCCTCTTCCTGCAGCAGCACCAGGACTTCCAGTGGTTGATATATAGAGAGGGCTCTTGGATGGGTGTCAGCATCTTGGTTGCCTTCCGATGGCAGGTTTCTGCCACCACGCCCCTGGGCTGCAGGAGGTATGCCTGCGGCACGTGTTTGGACCCTGGAACTACATCACAGGCTAAGTGTGCTGATGAGGAGTGACTGACACAGCAGGGGCTGGAGGTGGCGTGACCTAATGTGGGGACCACATGCCATCACTAGCTTGCTCTGGGGTGACCACAGACCAGTGACACCTGGGAAAGGGCACCAATGGTCCCCACCTGCAGAGAACTGCAGGGACACTGGATCGACCAGTTTTCCAGGTGTTGGGAAAAGGGCTCAGCTTCTTCACCTCTGCAGTGGAAACGTAGCGGTTATTGTGCCACATGGAGCTAATGTGTACATAGTCTTTGGTACATGGGGGGCTCTCTATCCACAGGAACTCTCGTTGCATCACTGTGTGTTGGTGTCATCGGCATTTTGCCTTCTGCATTTGAGCCTCCACGACCTCTCAGCCCTTCAGGCCAGTCCTTTCCACTTCTCTTGGGGTCTCCGAGGAGTCCAGCAATATGGCAGGAGCTACTCCGGTTGTGTCTGAAGTAACAGGACAACTTAGCCTGGGTCTGAGTTAGGACTAAGTCTATGCATATGTGTCTTTTTGTATCTTGTAACTTCTGGGGGATGGATTTTTTCCTTCATGGACTGCATCCAAACCATCACAAGTTACCCGGAATGTGCCCTGTTCCTGTTCATTAAACACATACACTCATTCTCAAGATCCATCTTGATTTGAATTCAGCTATCACTCCTAGCCCCACTCCGGGGCTCCAGGCTCTCTGGTAGACTTCACATGCATGTGGGTGTAATGGTGATGATCACCCGCAGGTCAGATGTTATTATCGTCACCCGATGGAAGGGGAAGTGCAGCCTGGGAGAGATGCTCCTTCCAGAGAGGCGGTGGGGGATGTAGCCCCCTCCCCTGACCTTGGTCACTGCACTGAATGCAGCCCCCTCCCCTGACCTTGGTCTACAAGTCAGGGGCACGCAGAAGGCTGGAACAGGAGCCATAGGAGCATATTTTCTGGATGGGAATGATTTGGTTCTCCTCATTTCTGTAACCGAATAAAATGCATTTGTTTCCTCAGCCTGGTGATCACGATTTTCATTTCTTCTTTGAAAATGCTTCTGTAGCAATAGCCGGCTGAGAAGATTTACTGCTGGAATGAAAACTCCAAGAAGGTGAAATTAGAAACAAACTGCTGGGGTAGAATATTGTTTCTGCTAGTAGAGCAGGGCTGCTGCTTGGGAAATACTGGGGCCTATAGCAGTAAGTTGAACTGGTGTACCACTATGCAGTTACAGGAGAAGGCAGTGGCAACCCACTCCAGTACTCTTGCCTGGAAAATCCCATGGACGGAGGAGCCTGGTAGGCTGCAGTCCACGGGGTCTCACAGAGTCAGACACGACTGAAGCGACTTAGCAGCAGTAGCAGCAGCATAGGGTAAAGAGAGCTTCCTGGGTGGCGCAGTGGTAAAGAATGCACCTGTCAATGCAGGAGACACAGGAGATGCGGGTTCCATCCTTGGACTGGGCAGATCCCCTGGAGCAGGAAACGGCAACTCACTCCAGTATTCTTGCCTGGAAAATTCCACGGAGACAGAAGCCTGGCGGGCTGCAGTCCATGCGGTTGCAAAGAGTCAGACGTGACAGAGTGACTGAACACACACACACACACACACACACACACACACACACACACACACACGGTAAAGATGAGGAAGGAGCCGGGGGAGACCCCAACTCTAATCACCACTGTTATTGGCAGGACTGTTGGTCTCTTCCAGGCCTCTGACACCCCCCTCACACACATGCATGTTAGGAAGGCTACATACTTCCCTACCTATTCTCCAGCTTTTGTTTTCAGGGATAATGGAAGACTGCAGTTGTACAAAGATAGTAGGCAGCTTGAAATAAACCCGCTGCACTGTGTAATGCTGAGAAGAGAAAGGTGGTTGGCATTTAGGAGAAGGGAAAAAGCAGAGCAGAGGGCATCTTCTGGGAAGTGAGCAGGTGGGTGGAAAAATAAGCAGAAAACAAGGATGTGCGATATAGTCCCACAGGAAGAGCACAGGCTCTCAAGCCAGATACAAGTCCTTCACTATTTCTCCTTAGCGGCATGGCCTCAGTTAACTCATCTGTAAAATGGGACGAGATAATAGCACCGATTCACCAAGTTATCATCAGGATCCAATAAGAGGGCATTTAGAACATTCAGCCTGTTAGAACAATGCCTGGTGTATAGCAAGGCTTCAGGGGAAAAAAAAAAAAAGCCAGTTGCTATTCTAAGTGAATTAAAATATCTGAGTAAGGTTGATAAGAGTTAAGAATGCTTAAGCCCAGAATGGTTCGTCATTTGCAAACCATCATCAGATTTTTTCAAGGAATGTTTACTTTGTATCTCAAATTCTGGGAAATCACAGGAAAGCATAAAAGGGGAAAATTTTGTGTATTTTAATTGTATTTATTTTTGACTGTGCTGGGTCTTCATTGCAGTGAAGGAGCTTCTCACTGCTGTGGCTTCTCTTGCTGCAAAGCATAAGCTCTAGGTACTCGGGCTTCATAGATGGGGTACACAGGCTTAGTTGCCCCATGGCATGTGGGATCTCCCAGGATCAGAGATCTAACCTATGTACCCTGCATTGGCAGCGGGGTTCGTAACCACTGGAGCAGCAGGGAAGTCCGAGGAAAGACTTTCATGTGTTTGAAAGGAGGGATCAATCATCCACCAGGCGGGGAGGATATGGTGTTATAGGTTTTAAAAGAACCCTAAACTCACATAACATGAGACCCAAGTCATGGTGCTCAGTAAGAGCATATCACTTCAGTCGATCTAGAAGGGGCCTTTGCCAGCCTCTGAGCTAACCTCCTTGCTTTCCATTGTACAACTGAGGAAACAGCCTCAGAGACACAGAGACAGTTAAGACGCACAGCCAGTGGGGTTTGAGCCAGGCCCTGGCACCTCCCTTCCCAGAGCACAAGGCATTCAGAAAGTAGGGAACCATTTTCTCCCTAATTAAGCATGTCAGTGTAGTATGAGCTGGAAAACATAATAAATCCATTTTCCAGATGTCTCTTGCTCCTGGGTTCTTCCAGATATACATTCAGATATCAAACCAGAAAGGGCTTCCTTGGGGGTTCAGTGGTAACGAAACCCCATTCCAAGCAGGAGATGAGGGTTTGACCCCCCCGTTAGGGACAGTCTCGTGGAGGAAAAAATGGCAACCCCCACCAGTATTCTTGCCTGGAAAATCCCATGGGCAGAGGAGCCTGGCAGGCTATAGTCCAAGGGGTCGCATAGAGTGGGACACGACTTAGTAACTAAACAACCATGACAACTGACCCAGAGAGAGACAAATAGAGCAAAAGAAAGACAAGCAGAAAGCTTTTTCTTCTTTGTCAGTGAAGTTCCCTCCTGCTCCAACCCTTGACTAGGTCTTGAAGTATCAGCGGGTGGATTCTGAGAGTGGTTGTGTCAGTGGTCCAGATGCAGAGAGAGAAGATAAGGGGGTGAGATAATGACTCTACGTGACCCAGCAAGGGGAGGAGGGCAAGTGTCTGGGGTGGATTCCAGCGAGGCATCACGGGGCATCGCACGAGGATGCCATGAGGCATCACATCCACCAGGATGTGGGGTTCTGCCTCGGTGCCCCCTCCAGAGGACCCCCTGGCCTCTCGGGTCCTGGCATTCATGTGTCCAGAAGAGGGGCCCACCTGAACCATTAGCACCGAGTTTGCAGTGAACAGAAGGAGAAGGATTAAGGCTGCAGTGGAAGACAGATTTGTATGTCCCAGTGACTGTTCTGAAGCACTGTGGCCTCGAAAGGCGGCCTTGCTCTTCAAGCTTCTTCCCGCATCCCAGTGAGGGGGAGGCCCTGGGACAGGTGGGGGGGGCCTGGGACAGGTGGGGGGGCCTGGGCAGGTGGGGGGCCCTAGAACAGGTGGGGGACCCTGGGACAGGTGGGGGACCCTGGGACAGGTTGCCCCTCACCACACCATCTCACCTCTGTCCTCTTTCCTCTCCCCGTTGTGATGCTGACCTTTTTGGTTCTTTCATTCTTGATTCTTGCTCCCCACCCCCAACCTCTAGTCTTTGTTTTTCTCCTTGGAAGTGATTCTCCACCATATTAGGATTGTGGAATCAGATTTCAGTGATGGAAAATATGGTGGTCCTTTCCAAACACCAAAAGAATGGGTCATAAAGTTCTTTAGGGAGTCATACAAGTGATTATAGAACATAGGGCTTTAAAAGAAGAAAAAGAAAAAATCTAAGGTGGCTGAAGTCCTCAAGTAAAAAGATGAATGCTTTGATATACAAACTAAATAATAAAAGAAAAATTTAAGTACATGTAGTTTATATAGCCACATATATGTAACAAATATTGGGAAGTATTTAAAAATATAACATATATACTTATGGAGCTTCCCAGGTGGCTCTAGTGGTAAAGTATCTGCCTGCCAATGCAGGAGATGCAAGAGATGTGGGTTCGATCCCTAGTTTAGGAAGATTCCTTGGAGTAGGAAGTGGCAACCCACTTCAGTATCCTTGCCTGGAGAATTCCGTGGACAGAGGAGCCTGAGTGGGGTGGCTACAGCCCATGGGGTCCCCAAGAGTCAGACAGGACTGAGTACATGCACATGTATGTATATAATTATAGTAATAAAACATTAGCAAGATAATAAGGATGAGACCACATGTAACCAAAATGTTGATGATATTTATGATACCTGAAAATAGCAAAAAAAAATATTTTACAAATATTGATAACATCCATTTGGCACCCCTGGTGCCCTGCAAACAGTTCAGGGCCTCTATCTCTGAGGTCTGGGGGAAGAGGGCTTCATAATGTGTTTTGCAGCAGTTCACAATCTACCAATAACTTCCAGCTGCCCCCTGATAAGACCGCAGTCCCAACTGCTTTCAGTGTGGCCGTGTGACTGGCCTTGGCCAAAGACATGTGAGGAGACGTGACAAAGCTACATCTGGATGCAAGCTTTACGGGCCAGTGAGCAACTCACCAGGTTCCCTTCCCCGCTGTCAATCACTGACCATGACTCGCACAGTGGCTGCTCTACCCGCCTAGTCCCTGAGTGAGGACAGCACGGGGCAGAGCCCCAGCCAACTCTTGAGGGACACCTAGTGTAAGCTGGTGCTGTTCACTTGCTAAGCTGTGTCCCGCTCTTTGTGACCCCATGGACTGCAGCACACCAGGCTCCTCTGTCCTCCACTACCTCCTGGAGTTGGCTCAAAATCAAGTCCATTGAGTTGGTGATGCTATCCAACCATCTCACCCTCTGCCATCCCCTTCTCCTGTTACCTTTGATCTTTCCCAGCATCAGGGTCTTTTCCAAGGGATCAGCTCTTCCCATCAGGTGGCCAAAGCGTTGGAGCTTCAGCTTCAGTCCTTCCAACGAATACTCAGGATTGATTTCCTTTAGGATTGACTGGTTTGATCTTGCAGTCCAGCCAAGTGTACAAGAGAAGTAAACCTCGGTGGTTTTAAGCCGCGAAGAGTTGGCTTTGTTACACTACACGACCTAGTCTATTCTCTCTTGTTTTTGGCCATGTTTTGTGGCTTGCCAGCTTGTGGGGTCTTAGTTCCCTGACCAGGGGCTGAACCCAGGCCATGGCAGTAAAAGCCGTGAGTCCTAACCACTGGACTGCCAGGGAATTCCTGACCTAGTCTCTTTTGACTGATGCCGCACATGATGTTTCTGGCAGACCCCTTTCTTCAGTTTTGTGTGTCCGGCTCTTGACCGCATATTTGTTAGCCTTTGTGATCTTCTCTCCCTCCCACCCAGGGAGCAATCTCAGCTCACGGTCCTAAGGTGCTTTATGCACATTTTCCTCCTGTCCCCGTCCTTGAAACTGAGGGGAAACAGACCCTAAGCCTGGGTGAGCCCTGCGCCATTGCCTTCCCAGGTGCCGCTATGAAGACATCTCCCCTCTGACCCTGCCAGCCCACAGCTCCAGCTCTTTACTATCATCTGTGTTAGTAAGTTTTACAAGCATTGTGGTATTGTAAATGTATTCCTCTCAATACTCTTGACCTCCAACACTGTTGAAAGTACAGAGAAGTAAGGGTGTACGTATTGTAATTTCCCCTGTGAGAGTTCGAGTTTGTAAAGGGATGACTATGGTTTGTTAATTTCCCAGAGATGTGAATCCCCCAGAAATATGTTGCATTTTCACAGTCAAGTTTATCGACCTATCTTTTTCACCACGAAGGTTATTCCAGTTAAGTCTGGGGCATAGAGAGAGTCACCAACAGTTCAGTTAAGTTTTGAGCCAAAGTTGGGATCTGTAGTGAGAGGATACCATTTCCAGAGATGTCCTTGCTAAGAACCGCCTGAAAACAGAAGTTGGAACAGGGGGTTGTATTTACATGGTTTATTTGGAAGGTGATCTTGAGGAGCAGGAGTGAGAATACAGGGTGAGTGACCCAGAGAAGAAGAGAAGCATGAAAGGAGGACCATGAGGCTGCTGCTGTGGGCAGTGGGGGCTCCCTTCCTCCAGAACCTTCTGTGGAACATCCAGGATGCTGGCTGGAATGATCAGCATAGAGGGCAGGAGGCTCCTGGGGTTACTGCTCAGAGAAGCCCACATCCCTCCAGGGCTGAACTGCTCTTGTCCACAGGCCAGGAGCATGTCCCTGAAGAAGCAGTATGCCTGCCAAGTGTAGACCAGGTCTTGTTGGCACAGAGTGAGCCAAAGACCCCAGAAATGTCCACACCAGCTGCAGCTGAGATCCAAGCTGAGGCTGACAATGTGAGTCAGAATGACGGTTGTGTCTGCTTTGATGCTCTGATGCAATTTGCAATAAAAACATCCATGCCCAGTATTTTTAGACAGCACCGTCTTCTGGGAGAGGCAAGCTGGCTCTCAGACCCGTGTCCGATGTGGGTGAGGTGGGTCGTACAGATGCCCCAGAAGGTGGCAAATCCACTTCCCACCAGCTTCCATGTGGGACTCTCCCAACGCAACTGTTCTCCACGACTGGGGAAACTGAGGCAGTGCAATCCACTTTTCAGGTACTGTGTTCCTGGCATTTTTCTAATTCTTTACTCCAGCCTTTCAGGCCAGCGCTCACTCCTGGCTTCACCTCGACTTGAGTCCCCTTCATCCTGTGTTGCCTTCCAAGACCATGCTCCTGCTCAGCACCACCTGTACCTGAGACCCAGTAGAAGGTGTGCCCAGGGAGGCCCCCGCTGTTCTGGTGCAGCAGCAGTGGCCCTCTGCCCTGTGTGCACGTCCTGGCATAGCAGGTCTCAGCTGCTAGGAGATGAGTGATCGCAGTTACCGCTGGCAGGGGTGCCACTGTGTTCTCACGGCTTTTTGCAATTTGCCATCTGTAGGAGAGAGATTGATTTTTTAAAATAAACAGGCTTTGTGTAAAATGTATACATATGTATGGTCCCATTAATAGGTTTTGCAAAGGCTTTTCCCCCCCCTTGAAGGGTTGTCAGAGCTGGTGCCTCTTTGCAGCTGAGATGCAGGACCTCGTGACTAGGGTTCCACATGAGGGGCGAACCTTCTGAACCCCTCTCTCCCCCATGGAGGACACAGTCTTGGGTGATCATCCTCCTTGAGAAGCAATTAATGGGGCTTTTCCATTAAGTGGGCTGTGGATGCCTTTCTGCTCTCAAACAGACATACTGTATCCCACCAGGCTCCTCTGTCCATGGGATTCTCCAGGCAAGAATATGGGAGCGGGTTGCCATTTCCTCCTCCAGGGGATCTTCTCGACCCAGGGGTTGAACCTGGGTCTTCTGCACTGAAGGCAGATTCTTTATCATCTGAGCCACCAGGGAAGCCCACATCACACATGCATATTGAAATGTACACACGTGACAGAAACAGCAGCAGTACCTATATCTGTGGAGTCTCGGTTGACAAACTGCAACGAGTCAGGCTTCCCAGGTGGCTCAGTGGGTAAAGAATCCACCTGCAACGCAGGAAATGCAGGAGACATGGGTTTGTTTCCTGGGTGGGGAAGATCCCCTGGAGGAGGGCATGGGAACCCGCTCTAGTACTCTTGCCTGGAGAATCTCATAGACAGAGGAGCCTGGCAGGCTACAGTCCACGGGGTCGCAAAGAGTCAGACACGACTGAAGTGACTGAGCAGAAATGCACACACACAACACATGTTATAAGTATGACACAGCTGCTCCTGAAAGGGGAGTAGACTGAATTCTAGATGAGGCCCCTTGTTAATAGTTTTATGTGTGCACCTGGTGAGACTATAGGATCCACTTATTTAATTAAACCTAATCTAGATGTTTCAGGGAGAAGGAGCCCCTAAAGTCTATCCCAGGCTCTCTCTTCACCCTCTTAGGGTCACACCATACCATCATCCAAGTTGTGACTTCAAATCATCTTTCACTGACCATTTATATCCAGTCCAGACATACCCTTGATGCTCTGACCAGGGGCTGGCAAACTGTAGCACATGAGCCAAACCCAGCCTGTTACTTGCTTTGTAGGTAAAGTTTTACTGAGGCACAGCTATGCTGATGGCTTTACGTGGTAGCTGGGGGCCCTTTCTAGCTACAACAGCACAGCTAAGAAGCTGGAGAGGAGACTGCATGACCCAAAAAGCTGAAAACTGCACTACTTGCCCATTTACAGAACAAAATTTCTGATCCCTGTTGGGGACCCAAACATCCAACTTCCCTACCGAGTTTACTTGTCCCTCTCAAGAGCCAGCCCCTCGAACTACCCTCTCATCCTTCTTTCTCAGACCTCCCCCAACTCACCTCCATCCATTTATCTAGACCAGAAAGCCCAGAGTCACCTCTGACTTTCCCTGCTTTCCTCCTAGCCCACCACCCAACTCCTCCTCGTAATTGGTATCTTGCCCGGTGCCCCAACGCCCAACAGGGGGCCTCTCTGGCATCATCTGCATCAACCTTTACAGCATTTTCTTGCTCCTGCCAGCTTCCCCTCCATCTTCTTGGCAGAGGACCACCCCCCCCACCCCCAAACATCTTTAAAAGGGACCTGGGCGACTTACAGCTTCTCTCTGGAGGGCTTAAGTTCTCATGCGTTCTCCATGGTCCCCACTGACATTTTTTGAGTCCATGAACATGTGCAGAGCTGGAGCACCGTCCAGGAGGTCGGGGAAGCAGAGGCAAGGATGACTTCCATGTCCTGTAAAGAAGCTCTCATGGTCCTCAGGGGAGGGGTGTAGGATCCCGGACAAGACGATGGTGGAGTGGCCCCCGTTCCTGGGGAAAGACCAGGTGAGGCGTGGGGTTTTCCTCTCCCACCTGGTGCTCTGGTGCAGTGGCCATTCTTTCTGTTCAGATGCACGGTCCCTTTGGGTTGGCCTCTTCCCATCTTTCCTCACTGTTCCTCTTCCACACACCTCTTCATTTCCTGCCCTTCCCCACTTTCCCGCGTTCCTCCCCTCTCTCTCTTAGTGCTTCTTATTCCTTCCTTATCCCCTCCCCTCCTCTCTGACTGCCTCCCCATCCATTCTTCCATTTCCTCCTCTCCCCCTCCTTCAGGTGGGTGGCCCTGAAATATGTGGTCCCATTACCCCACAACCCTTTGCAGTTTTGTCCTCCTTAAGCAATTTAAATCAAATCAATACACTTCCACAAAGCACACACCCAGCCCCTGACTGCCGTAGTTGAGCCTCATAGGCATCAGGCACTTTCTGAGGGGTGGATACGCATTGTCTGATACATTCACAGTATTTCCTTAAAGTGGATATTATTATTATCATTTATAGATGAGCAAAGGAATCATATGCAATGCAGTGTATGCAAGCCACTGTGAAGAATGCAAAAAAATTTTTTTTCACTTGGTCTGTGGCTCTCCAATCCTAGACACATCACTCAGCAGAGGGTTAAGACAACATCCCAAAGCATAAAATGTACTCTAAAAATGGGGCTTCCCTGGTGGGTCAGCTGGTAAAGAATCTGCCTGCAATGAAGGACACCTGGGCTCCATCCCTGGGTTGGGAAGATCCCCTGGAGAAGGGAATGGCTACCCACTCCAATATTCTTGCCTGGAGAATCCCAAGGACAGAGGAGCCTGGCGGGGGGTCGCAAAGAGGCTAACAGACTGAGTGACTTTCACTTTCACGCATGCCTTAACCACACCTCCTACTGTTCACCCCCGCCCCCCGCCCCCCATCCTATGGCCTATTAAGTTTTTCCTTAAGGGCACTGTCTTGCAACTTTGTCTTGCAACTTTGACTACCAGATCCTCAGCGAAATCTCCAGCACCCACCCGCACACCAGATACTTCGGGGTACAACTGGTTTTCTATCCAGTTTTATTGAATCCCCACAAGGCATTTCAATTCCTTTTGTAGGAAGTAGGTATACAGAAATTCATAAATAATGAAAACAATCCTCTTGGCATCCGGGTGCCAAGCATGATGCCTGACTGATAGTGCTCTGGGGTAGTGAGGTAGGAGGGACTGGGGAATGGATGTTCGTGCCTCTCACTTCTCAGGGCATCAACGTGACAAGTCATTTCACAGCCCTGAGCCCTGTTTATAAAAGGGACTAGTACTATTTCCGAGCAGGTTGGTTGGAGGATGAGGGGCATTGTAGAGCGCCCAGGGGTGTCTGGAATATGGTTAGCTTTCAGTTTATGTTAGTAGCCTCCTTAATGAGCATTTTGCTACCAGTTTTTGTCGAGCCCTTCTTACTTTGGAAAATCTCAGTGAATCAAAGGCAAACATTAAGTTAATGAGATCACAATCATATGGTAATATTCCCCTTATTTCCAGCAAACACCCTGTTGAAGGCAAAATGACTCTGGGCTATGCTGAAAAACATAGCATCCTTGGTCCCTGCTTGGTTGGTTCCCCAGCGACATTAGACAGACAGACTAAATGAACAATTAGCATTGGACACCTCCACACGTGGCTGAGGATGCTTTCAATTAGCAGGCAGCTGCCGCGCTCTCATTAGTTAATGTCACTGTTCTTGCATTTATTCTGAATGATAATTGCAGTATGTACCAATGCATATTTTTAACTGTTCCTTTTTTTTAATGGAAGGGATGTCATTTTCTTTCTACAGATGCTCAGCTGCAGCATTGTTGCCTCTATAAAGAAAGAAAGAAAAAAATAACATGGCACAATTCTCCCCCAACCAGTGACTAAGACCAACCCCAGACTCTCAGCCTGAAGAGAGAATACTGCTGTATGTTTGCAGCCAGTTTAGCAATCTGAAGCGTGCGTGCGTGCGTAGATAATCTATATTCGGGCTTCCCTGGTGGCTCAGATGATAAAGAATCCATCTGCAATGTTGGAGACCTGGGTTCAGGCGGGAAGATCTTCCTGGGGTGGGAAGATCCTCTGGAGAAGGACATGGCTACCCATTGCAGTATTCTTGCCTGGAGAATCCCATGGACAGAGGAGTCTGGCTGGCTACAGTCCACGGAATCGCAAAGAGTAGGACACAGCTGAGAAAATAACACTTTCACTTTCAATCTATATTTTGAGAAAATCTACCTTGTAGGAATAATAGCTATACATTCTCCCCAAATATTCTTCTGGGCTCCTCTTTTGAGGAGAACCATAAGCTATAAGGGAATCCCCATGAAACAGACAGCTTGGGTTTAAGAAACCTGTTTGTTTTTATCTTAACCTTTTCATTTTGGAATATTTTTAGATTT
The DNA here is from genome assembly GCA_006410935.1 of Redunca redunca. Classification (NCBI taxonomy): domain Eukaryota; kingdom Metazoa; phylum Chordata; class Mammalia; order Artiodactyla; family Bovidae; genus Redunca; species Redunca redunca. Next base: position 458,715 of record SJYQ01096337.1, on the reverse strand, counting down.
ACAGAAAAGTTGCAAAGGTGCTACAACGTGAGGGTCTTTTTTGTGTGTGTACTTTTTACCCAATTCCCTCAGGTATGTATGACTCTGGAATATATAACCAAGACATATATTGAAAGTGAAGGTTTTAGTTGGTCAATCGTGTCCAACTCTTTGCGATCCCCTAGGCTGTAGCTTACCGGGCTGCTCTGTCCATGGAATTCTCCAGGCGAGAATGCTGACGTGGATCGCCATTCCCTTCTCCAGGGGATCTTCCCGACCTAGGGATTGAACCCAGATCTCCTGCATTAAAGGCAGATTCTTTACCATTCGCACCACCTGGGAAGCCCTAAGCTATATATTACTTGAGTGCAATTATCAAAACTCAGAAATTAATATAGGCAGAACATTCTTAACTCACAGATTTCATTTGGATCCCACTGTATTTAATTGTCATGTCATTGGTCTCTTCTGATCTGAGACAGTTTCTTAATCTTTCTTTCTCTTTCATGCTGTGGACAGTTATAAAGAATACTAGTCTGGGCTGGAAGAAGTCCCTCCATGTAGAACCATCTGATTTGATCAGAGTCGTTGGTTTTTGAGAAGATATCACAGAGGAGAAGTGTCCTTCTGGCTACATGATATTAAAGATATGTGATGTCAATGTAAGTGATCACTGGTGATGCGAACTTTGATCACCTGATCAAGGTGGTGTCTGCCAGGTTTCTCCAAGATAAACTTACTATTTCCCCCTTTCCATACTTTATTCTTTGGGAGTAAGTCACTAAGTCTAGCCCACAATCAAGAGGGGAAGAATTAAGCTCTGCCTCCTGATGAGGGTGGAGGTCATAATACATTATTTGGAATTTTTGAAGGATGTTCCAGGGAGTCTGGCCTTGATGGCAGAGCTGTCATTGTATGATCTTAGTAACTCAAGTGACTCAAGCTTTCTTGGTTCCAGGTTTTCCTTCTATAAAATGAGAAGCTTCATGAGCTGCATCCCGTGGTTTGCCCAGCTTGAAAGTCCACTGCTCAGACTGTAATTTGGACAGTGTCCTTTGCAATTAGAAAGATGAGTTTCCAACTTCAGCACATGCTACCAGGATGGCCTTGGATAAGTTTCTTAACTGCTCTAACCTCTAATTGCCTTGTCTATAAAATAGAATGATGGTGACACTGAGACTGCACCCATAAGGTGTCCAGCACAAAGCTTGTTACAGGGATGTACGGCAAGTTTCAGCTAATGTTTTGACCAAACAGAAGCTCAGAAGTAGGATAGACAACGTCACTGTTTAACGGTATCACACGAGTTCATAGAATTATTTCCCTGCCCATGTGCTTGAAAAATGTCTCAGATCCTTTTCCAACTCTGTTGAAACAGGACACCTTTCATAGAAGCATAACAACATTGCTTGCAACCAGCTTCTCCAATGAATTCTGCATAATTACAGTTTTGGTGAAGAAAATAGAACTCACATTAAATGTCAAATGGAAAGCTTGACCCTGGAACAGCTCTTCCACTAAACTGCAGACTCTCCCAGTTTGTGCTTCGGTTTCCTCATCTGTCAAACAAACGTGACCCTTGCAGCTCCCAGCACGGTGAACAGTGTGTGGTGAATTTCCTGTTCCTGAGCTCAACAGATGGCTTACCCACCATTAACTGCCTATTACAAAGGGATAGATGTACACACGGCCTTAATTATTAAAAGGCATAAAGGACCATGACATCCAAAGCAGGTAGCTGAGATCATGGCAGTGGTTTGATTTCAGATAATATAGTTCATGTTCATGCTAACAATAGACATGAAGCCTTTGCAAAGTGATTAGCATTCCCCTGTACAAATTTAACACCTGATTTCTGGAATCTGAAAAAATGGTGCAAACGAACCTGCTTACAAAATAGAAATAGAGTCACAGGGTCACAGAAATAAAGTCACAAAAATTATGGTTTACATAGGTGGGGATAAATTGGGAGACTGAGACTGATGTATACACACTACTCTATGTAAAATAGATAACTAATAGGAACTGACGGTATAGCACAGAATGGATGTGTGTGTGTGTGTGTGTGTGTGTGTGTGTGTGCGCGTGCATGCATGTACACTCAATCATGTCTGACTCTTTGGAACTCCATGGACTGTAGCCAGCCAGGCTCCTCTGTCCATGGAATTTTCCAGGCAGGAACACTGGAGTGGGTTGCCACCTCCTGTTTCAAGGGATCTTCCTGACCCAGGGGTTGAACACTTGTCTCTTGCATCTCCTGCACTGACAGATAGATTCTTTACCACAGTACCACCTGGGAAGTCCCATAGCAGAGGGTACTCTACTCAATATGCTGTAATGATCTGTATGGGGAAAAATCTAAAAAAGGGTGGATATATGTATATGTACTCCTGATTCACTTTAGGGCTCAGCAGAAACTAACACAACATTGTAAGTTAACTATATTCCAATAAAAAATTTAAATAACTATATAAAGGCACGACCATCAGGTAAATCTTGTTATTTAGGTATGTATTAATCATTTGGTGTTGGTAAAACTGGTGCACTCTTACATGCTGATGGGATGTAAATCGCTAAATTTTGTTTAAAAAATGCATATATAAATGTAGTCAGCAAGGCATAAAACTGTTCACATACTCTATCCCACAAGCCCATTCAGTGGTGGGGTGGCTGGGTGGGAGGCAAACCTAGAGAAATAGCTTAACTGAAGAAAATAGCAGTATACATGGAGTTATTCATAGTTATCTCATATTTAATCATGAAAGAAAGGAAAACAATAGGAACTGTTAAGAGCTTCATAAACTATTCTGTAGCCAGATGCCACTTACAAGGAGTGAAGCAATATATTAGATATGTAGGATAGACTGTTTCGTGGAAGTAATAGTAAGAACATGATGTATAGATCATGCTTGGAACCATGAAAATACGTGGGCATGTACACAGATTCTAGAAGGGAACATACAAAAGCGAAAATATGCTTTTGCTAAGAGAAAAAGAAAGTAATTAGGTAAGAGCTAAACCAACGTTCTTCCATTTTAAGTGTCCAAACAAACCTTTCAAGTTAAGGAAAACAGACATGACTGTTGTTTGAATTTCTCAATGCTTTGGCATAAACATACAAAGGCCCCATGAACACCTTCTGCTGTGTATAAATATTTCCCCAACCTCCTTCTTCCCTTATGCGCCTCTCAAAGCTCCTCAATAAAATTAATACAGTCAACAGAGCCATTTTTAAAGGACAGAGAGAAACAATTTCAGGACTCCACAGAAGGAGGGAATGAAAGGGGTTTTATTCTTTTCATTCTTCAGTGCCTTGTTAGAGTCTCAGAGCCTGTGTTATTGAAACCTGAGGGTGACAAGCACTGAGGCGAATCTATTGCTGAGCCTGGATCTTTAATGAGAGCATTGATCAGAGAAGAGACGCAAGAAAGCACAGTGCAGTGACACCTGAATGAATATAAATTTAGCCCCGATTGAAACTCTTCCACAGTCGGCTTGTTCCCTGCTGACAGTGTTAGGGAGAAGAGAGAAAAGCAATTGCGGTCTTCTGTCCTGATTCTCCTCACGCTGTTGGCAGTTTTTAAGCAGAGCAAGTTATGACTATTTTACCTCAAAAGGCAATGAGAACTTGTCAAAGAGTCCCTCCCTGGAAGCGACAACGGACATGTTTCCTTGGTACTAATTTTGAATCCGAAACCAATCTGCCTAGAGGAGGAAGTGCTTTCAAATCACGGAGTTTTCTGGGAACTGGACAGGCTGCCTCAGCAGGGAGTGAGTGCCTCGTCACCAGAGGAATGCAAAAAAGACTGGGTTGACCAGGTGGCAGTGTTACTCAGTCCAAACTCTTACTGCTCACCAGATGACAGGCCAATAAATCGAGAGGTGAGGTATTAGGACAAACAATAGTGACTTTATTCAGAAAGTCAGCAGACTGGGAAGACGGTGGACTAGTGTCCCAAAGAACCATCTGAACTGAGTTAGAATTCAGTCTTCTTTTGTATTAAAAGGGGGAGGAGATGTGGTTGGTTGCGGCAAACTTCCTGGTACCAGAATCCTTTGTGTTTGCAGCTGTCCACGTAAGTCAGGTCGTGATGTTCCTAGGAGCTGCCAACAAGACAAGTGTTATTCTGTGTTCTGCAACTTTTTATCCTTATGTCAGTGGAACAGCATGATACCTTTAAAGGTCAGAGTCTTGAAAATTGGCTATCCTGTATATCTGAGTCTACAGACAACATTCTTAACTAGTAGCAAAAGTAAGAGACTACAAAGGTTAAAGATAAAGAAGCGGATCCAATATAGAGTCAGATTTGATCTTCCCTATTACAGCAAGATATTTCAGAGGGGCTCAAGCACGAAGAAGAGATCTGGGGAGTAGAGGACTGGGGTTACCTTTCAGATTCCTACAACATGGAGCTTTGTCATTCTAGAAAGTCAGCCAATGGAATGATGAGGATCACAGGACTTTAGGCCCAGACAGATGGCATTTTGGGTTTTGGCTTCACTATTTACTGTGTGATGTTGGCCAACTTCCTGTCCTAGTGACATGTACCTCAAACTATCAATCAAATGGAGATTAGAATATTACCTAACTCACAGCTTTCTCACAATCAGATAATGCAGGGTGTCAACTGTTCATCACAGTGTTCAGAGTGTAATACATTCTGGGTAAATGTCATCATGGTTATGGTTATTCAGGGACTTTTCTTTACATTCAGCTACCATACCTAGAACCCTTTCTTAGGTGTCTGGCATTTTCAACCATGACACCTCTTTTAAAAAAATTATTTATTTATATTTTTTGGCCATGCTGCATCTTAGTCTCTGCACATGGGCTTTCTCTAGTTGCCGTCAATGGAGACTACAGTCTAGTAGCGGCACATGGGCTTCTTATTGCGGTGGCTCCTCTTACTGTGGACCACAGGCTCAAGGATGCGTGGACTCAGTAGTTGCTGCAAGCCCTAGAGAAGCTGGGACACATGGGCTTGGTTGCCCCATGGCATGTGGCATCTTCCCAGACCAGAGATGGAGCCCATGTACCTGCGTTGGCAGGCAGATTCTTAGCCACTGGACCACCTGGCAAGTCTCAATCATGACATCTCGCTTAAACTTCTGATATGGTCCGAATTGTGTTCCCCCATCAAACTTGATATGTTGAAGTCCTAAACTCTAGTACCTCAGAATGACTGGAGAGAGGCAGCTTTTAAAGAGATAAGTATGGTGAAATGAGGTACTGTGGGTGAGACCTAGCTCAGGATGACTATTGTCCTTGCAAGAAGAGATTAGCATGTGGACGTGTGTACCGGGAAGACCATGTGAAGACAGAGAGAAGATGGCCATCTGTAAGCCAAGGAGAGAGGACTCAGGAGAAACCCGAAGGTGCAGACGTTTGATCTTAGACTTCTGATCTCTAGAATTGTGAGACAAGTAACTTCTGTACTTTAAGCCACCTGGTGTGTGGTGCTTTGTTACGGTAGCCCTAGTGAACTAATATGTTCTTCTTGGGGGTTATGGATGGTTGCCTTCACTTTCCAGAAGAGGAAACTGAGGTTCAGAGAGGGGCAGTGATAGCTTCAAGACCACATGGCTCCCTCATTTTCCCTGAGTATCATACTGAATAAGTATCTTAGTAAGTACCTAGTGCAGTATGCAGGGGCTTCCCAGGTGGCACTGGTGGTAAAGAACCCGCCCACCAATGCGAGACATAAGAGACACGGGTTTGATCCCTGGGTCGACAAGATGTCCTGGAGGGCATAGCAGTCCATTCCAGGATTCTTGCCTGAGGAATCACATGGACAGAGGAGCCTGGCAAGCTACAGTCCATGGGGTTGTAAAGAGTAGGACATGGCTGGAGCGACAGCACACACACAGCGCTTAGCACACAGCAGAAGCTCAATAACAGTGACAGCCTGCCTGGTGACTGAGCCAGGTCTCCAGCTCAGCCTCCCCAACTTGTCCTCTTTTCACCATCATTCTCTGCTTCCATCCTGCTCTGAAATACTATTCCCTGCTCATCTGCTTCCCCTACACAGCAAGGCTCCCGTTTCTTCTCTCTTTCTCCTCTCTCTCCCCCTCCAGACTCTGGCACATAGTACCTTTTGATTTCTGCAGCCTCTTCAGAAGTATTTTTGACACAAACAATAGTCCCCATTTCTGCCTTTTCAAGAGGCACTCGCATAACCCGAGCAGACACTGGCAACTCATTTTCATCATCACCTTAAAGCAATTCCCTCTGTGAGCCCAGACCCAGCAGGCCTCTCTGTGCTGTGAAATCTAATACTATTTTTATGCCTTTTAATCTATCTTTTAACAGCCTCCTTGTTTAGAACTCCAGGCCCTGGATTCATGGAAAGCACGTTTTTGAGATCGGTGAGGACAAAGTTGGCCAGTCGCAATCAAAGATTCAGGGAGCCTGGTCTGGGGTCCTTCTCAACCCCCATCTTTCCAATGCTTCCCCCGCACCGCTCCCCTTTATAACTGCCTCAGCGGGAACTCCCTGGCCACTTGACAGAACAGCTGACTGCTTTCTTTCATCTTAATGACTGATGGGCTTTCTGAAGCAAGAGGCTGTCAGAAGGTTCCAGGGTTGCACAACTGAGTCACTGTTATTGCAAAGTCCTTACCAAGATGACATTTCAGGATGGACGTGCGAGGTGGAAGTCAGCCCCTTCCTCAGAACCCTTCCCAGAGGCCCTTAGGGGGGCAGAGCTCTCTGGCTGCTCCCGGAGTTTAAGAGAGCTTGGTGCAGTTCTTAGTGCTCTGTCCCATTTAATGTAACAACCACTCTTGAAGGGGTTTTCCAGGTGGCGCTATTGGTAAAGAACCCACCTGCCAATGCAGAAGAGGTAGGAGACATGGGTTCCATCCCTGGGGTGGAAAGATCCCCTGGAGGAGGAAAAAGCAACCCATTACAGTATTTATTCTTGCCTGGAGAAGCCCTTGGACAGAGGAGCCTGGCGGGATATAGCCCATGGGGTCACAAAGAGTTAGACACAACTGAACTGACTTAGATGTACAGTTCCTAGTGCTGAGTCCCGTTTAATGTAACAAGCACTCCTGAAGATTTACAGGAAGTGCGTCTTATGGTCACATCAGTGTCTTTCTTTTGCACTGTTGCGCTAGTAGGAGTTTAAGGTGGGGACACAGCACCCTGACCCTGAGTCTCACCCCTCCTGCCCTCTGGAGATCCAGACTGAGAGATCCACTTTATTCATAGAGTACTTGGGCAAATAACTCGTATCCTTCACCTCACAAGATCACTGGGAAGACTGAATGAAGAAAAGGAATGAGGGCCTGGGTCCCCTGTGGGACTTTGACTTCCCCCAGGACCCTGCCATAAGACCCAGCAGGGGTCCTGAGACCTTGACCATGGCAGCAGGGTGGATAAGCCGTATCCTGGACGGCTTACTGCATGGGGGAGGAAGTAAAAGAGAGAGTCAGCCCCGGATCTGGGCCCTGATGCACCCGAGGTCACAGCCTATCAGCTGAGCATTAACTCATCCCATTGATTGGTAGGTTGCCAGAAAAATCCCTCTTCTCTTTATGAGAAGAATGGGAAGAAATATTTCCTCTTCCCAAATATAACAAGAATAAGAGAAACGTCAGCAGAGAACATATTAACAGAAGGCTTCCAAACTGATCACAAACATGATAGCTGGATGGAAAATGTGATTTCATAGTGAATTAAAAAAAAAAAATCAGTTAGTAGAAACCAAATCTAAGAGAGTGTACATGTTTCATTTGCAAAGACTTTATTATTTTATTTTTTTAGGGCAATACATCTTTAATTTTGTAAGAGGCCAAGACACATTTTTCCATGCGTTGTACCATTTTATATATCCAGCAATGGTAAAGGTGCCAATTGCTAAATATTTTTAGAAAAGTCTTTAAAATGACTATTGGAAAAAAGTTCACATAAGGGAAATTTTGAGGGAGCAGATAGAGAAATTTAACAGAAAAATGTAAACTATGAAGAATTCAAAGGAAATTCTAGAACTATAAAGAATGAACAGAAATGAAATGTTTAATGAACAGATTTAGCAGCAGACTGGGGATGAGAGAAGAAAGAATCAGCAGACATGAAGATGGGTCAATAGAAATTGCCCAGTTGAAGGACAGGAGAGAAAAAAAAAAAGGTGGAAACTTAATCCTTTGCCTGTGTGTGTGTGTGTGTGTGCACACATGTGCGCGTGCACAGGCATATGTGTGCATGTGTGCACACACCTGTGTGGCTTTAAAGGGCGGTTAGCAAGTGAGGTGGGTGGGTGTCAATTCTCTGCTCACAGGCTTCCAGCCAATCCCCATTTCAGCCTTGCTCTTCTTTGCTGGTATCTGGTCCCCTGCATGCGGTACCCTTTGGAGATTTCACAGGGCGATTTGACGCGTTTCTCATTGCTCTGCACCACTAGTGGCTTATCTGTCTTTCTGCCTTTGATCTCGCCTTCTCCTTTATAACCTGAAGTTAGCAGTGCTCTCACTTTACAGGAGTGAAATGAAGTGAATCTGGGAAGGGGCCTGGCATAGTGCTTGGCACACCATTTCTTGATGACAAATGGTGTCTATTTTCACTGCCTCCCACCTCGCTGCCCTCCCCGCACTTTCTCCCTTCTTCCCTCCTTTGCCTCTTTCCTCCTCCTAAGCATTCTGCATTCACATATTTCACCCAACTCAGGCCGCTTTCAGGACAGCGGTTTGTAATTACTGCCGCGTGGTGTATAATTTCTGTGGCAAATTTATTTCTTCTCATATTTCTTGTAAGTGTTGCTGATGCAGAATGAACATCTCAAATCACTCAGAGGCAAACAAATGAGACGGAAAACCTGCCTGTAATCGAGCTGGCACAGGAGGCGTGTCCATCTTTAAAAATACTGTTTCTCTATCTTAAACTGTGGGGCCAATTAGAGGCTTGTCTGGAGAGATAGCAATCCAGCCGCCTCCTGGGGGCCTGTTTCCCTGTGGACACAGCTGGCCCTGAGCTAAGGGGAGATAGGAAGGTTAGTGCCTGACCTCGGCCAACGGCCTCCATCCACAGAGTGCGTCAGCAAAGGAAGGGACCTTGGAGATGAGCCAGTCCGGCCTTTCCCAGAGAAGGTGAGCTGAGCTCTGATCCAGAGAGTGGGCTGAGTCTCCCAAGGCCAATGCGGTTAGTGCTTGAGCCTGGAGGAGAAACTAGGTCCTCACCTGGCCTAGGTTCCTTTCCAGCTCACCAGGTACAAAAAATGATCCAGCCTATGACTCTCCCTAGCACCCAGCCAGCCAGTTTGGATTCTAGTCTTATTTGCAGCATGACCCGAGAACTTCCAGATGTGTACAAGCTGGATTTAGAAAAGGCTGAGGAACCAAAGATCAAATTGCCAACATCTGTTGCTGTGCTGTGCTAAATTGTATTTGACTCTTTGCCACCCCATGGACTTTAGCCCACCAGGGTCCTCTGTCCATGGGGTTATCCAAGCAAGAATACTGAAGTAGGTTGCAATTTCCTTCTCTAGGGGATCTTCCTAATCCAGGGATTGAACCCAGGTCTCCTGCATTGCAGGCAGATTCTTTACTGTCTGAGCCATTGGTTGGATCATAGAAAAAGCAAGAGAATTCCAGAAAAACATCTACTTCTGCTTCATTGACTATGCTAAAGCTTTTATGTGGATCACAACAAACTGGAAAATTCTTTAAGAAATGGGAATAACAGATCACCTTACCTGCTGCCTGAGAAATCTGTATGCGGGTCAAGAAGCAACAGTTAGAATCAGGCATGAAACAATGGACTGGTTCCAAATTGGAAAAGGAGTATGTCAAGGCTGTATATTGTCACCCTACTTATTTAACCTATATGCAGAGTACATCATGAGAAATGCCCGGCTGGATGAAGCACAAGCTGGAATCAAGATTGCCATGAGAAATATCAATAACCTCAGATATACAGATGACACCACCTTATGGAAGAAAACAAAGAGGAACTATAGAGCCTCCTGATGAAGGTGAAAGAGGAAAGTGAAAAAGCTGGCTTAAAACTCAACATTCAAAAAACAAAGATCATGGCATGCAGTCCCATCACTTCATGGCAAATAGATGGGGAAACAATGGAAACAGTGACAGACTTTACTTTCTTGGGCTCCAAAATCACTGAAAATGGTGACTGCAGCCATGAAATTAAAAGATGCTTGTTCCTTGGAAGAAAGGCTATGACCTACCTAGATAGCATATTAAAAAGCAGAAACATTAGTTTGCCAACAAAGGTCCATGTAGTCAAAGCTGTGGTTTTTCCAGTAGTCATGTATGAATGTGAGAGTTGGACCATAAAGAAGGCTGAGCATGGAAGAATTGATACTTTTGAACTGTGGTGTTGGAGAAGATTCTTGAGACTCCCTTGGACTGCAAGGAGATCCAACCAGTCAATCCTAAAGGAAATCAGTCCTGAATATTCATTGGAAGGACTGATGCTGAAGCTGAAGCTCCAATAGTTTGGCCACCTGATGTGAAGAACTGACTCACTAGAAAAGACCCTGATGCTCGGAAAGATAGGAGATAGGAGGAGAAGTGAGTGACTGAGGATGAGATGGTTCGGTGGTATCACTGACTCAGTGGCCGTGAGTTTGAGTAAGCTCCAGGAGATGGTGAAGGACAGGGACGCCTGGCGTGCTGCAGTCCATGGGGTCGTGAAGAGTCCAACATGATTGAGCAACTGAACACCAATAGCAACTTAAGCAAATATTCATGGTTACATTTCATGGTGCCAAACACCATCCCAGGCACCACAGACTCAGATGAAGGAGCCTCTATCTATCTCCTCAAGATGCTCACAGAGGGTTGGGATGACTGACACTGAACAGGCTCTCTCAACTCCCTGTGGCTGGTGACAGAAAACAGGATAGTCTGGGGACAACAGAGAAAATAGCCCTAAGCCTGCCTGGCAGTGGTGAGTGCTCAGAGGGCTTCTGGGTAAGAAGTTGCTGGAACTAAATTCTAAGGAGAGGGGAAAAGAGAGCTTGTCCAAGAGGAATCATGAACGAGATGGTAGAAGCCACCAGTCCATGTGGGGAAGAACCCAAGGTGATGCTGGGGATTGCACGGTGGTGGCTGGCTCAGACCCCGTCTGGGAATGCTGCAGTCTTAGAAGTCTCTGATGATGGGCCAGGCTGCCTGTGAGCAACTGAGTCCCCTGTCCCTGGGCTCGTACAGGCTCAGGCAGATTGGGTGCTTGTCAGAGAACTGGCAGAGTGGGTTCCTGCCCCAGATAGGAGGTGGCTGAGCAGGTGAGGGGAAGTTCGGAGAGAGGAAGGGACTGTGTTGAGGCCCCACGATGCCTTACGGGCAGGATGAGGGTTAGGTGTCTACCTGCAGAGTCTTTTTTTTTTTTTTAATTAAAAAAATTTCTTTATTTGTTTTATGCTTTGGCTGTGCTGGGCTTTTCTGCACTGACTTTTCTTCATTGCTGCATAGGCAGTGAGCGGGGGCTACCCCCAGTTGCGGTGCACGGGCTTCTCACTGCAGAGGCTTCTCTTGTTACAGATCATGGGCTCTAGGGAGTGAGGGCTTCCCCGATTGTGGTTCCCGGGCTCTGGAGCACAGACTCAGCAGTTGTGGCCCATGGGCTTAGTTGTGCAGCAGCATGTGGGATCCTCCCGGATCAGGGATTGAACCCGTGTCTCCTGCATTGGCAGCGGATTCGCTACCACTGAGCCCCCTGCAGAGTCTTAATAGTGTAAGGAACTTGGAGGAAACAGTGGCGTGAAGGACACTTAAGCCTGGGTGGCCCAAGACAGAGCACCACTTGGCTGAAGAATAGCGTGCCCACAACACCATGCCCACTGTTACCAGGTCAGATCAAGGCCCAGGATTTAGGAGGCAGGGGAATGGACATTATTAGGCAGCAGGGTTTCAGGGTGCCCTTCACATGGTGAGTTGTGTGAGACTCAAGGCTTTGTTCCAGAAACCCTGGATCTCCACGGACCATGAGCCCTGCCTGAGCTTAGACTCAAGGCCCACACCAGCCTCCGTCAACTTCTCTTTCGGAACTGCACAAGGCTCTGGTTATTGCATGAGCCTACTGCTGGGTCAGCCTGACTGACTGATGGGGCAGTGATAAGAGGCACATTCCTGGGATGAAGGAATGCGCTTGGCCTGGCAGGAGTGTGTTGCTGGAAAGGGGGTGCTTACATGAAACAGCTCCTGCATGGGTGGGAAGACGTCATAGATGTGTGAACAAAAATACCTCTGTGTTCAGGCTGAGAGAGAGACAAAGATTAGCCACACCTAACTCCAGGAGAGGGCAATTTGGAAGGGTCAGGAATTACAGTCAGGTTTCTTCTCTCTTGTAGTGACGTTTTTTGGAAACCACATCATTCCTGCATGCAGCGTGCACACATTCATCCAGTCCATCAACATTTCCCAAATATCTACCTTGCAAGACAGTGAACTTTGAAGAGGTATGAGAAAAGGTCTTTTATCTCAAGCAGCTCACCGTGTAGAAAGGGGTGGGTTTGGGCAGGTAGGGTTTGGGCACTGTTTGGGTGTTATGAGAAGCAGAGAAGAGAGCTACAGAGCGTAAAAAGGCTGTGAACCCAGCCACAGGGTGAGGGGGTCATCAGAGTAGAACTTTCTGGGAAGACTAGAGGAGAGTGCACTGATGCTTGGGCTGTGGGTGGTGGTGTGGGCGGCGGGGCGCGGCTCATCACCTCTCCCACCCTGTGGCAGCCACTTCAGCCCTTGTCTGGCTCCCGTCCCAACTATCAGCTCCTGACTCTTGAGATCGTGTCTCTATTGTGATATCTGCAGCAGACAGGAGCTCTCGGTGTGTTTGTTTCATGACTGCAAGCAAAGGGCAAGGATGTCAGAAGAACATTCTCTGCAAAAGACCTTCTCTCATGTCATGTCTCCTCCAGGACAGGGACTTGATGGGGTTGTTTCTGGGACTCTAGTCCTTGCTTCAGAGCTTGGACTTAAATAAGAGCTCAATATAGGGTTTGAATTGCGGAATCAGTGAGCAATAAATGAATAAATTAAAGAGGGATGACCATGAGAATGAACTTTGTTGCCTTCTTCTTCTTTAATTACTGATCTGATTTTCCTGCATGGCTTTCACCCTCATCTCAGTAGAGGAAACTCTCCATCCAGGGCTGCTATATACAGTTGTTCAGGCTGTGCACTGCACAAAGTTGCCAGCTCTAATAAGATGCAACTCACATTGTAGCCATGCAGTAACTTACATAAGAGTTGAGCAGAAATTGTGGATCTCACCTCTGAGTCCTGGAGCAGTGGAGGGAGAGGCCTCTTATTCACAACCATGTGTGCACTTGGGCCCTGCCCTGTTGCAGCCATGCTGTGAGCTTCCCTGCAAGTCCCTGCCCTCACCCACCGGCTAGTCTTGAAGGCCCGTATCTGACCCTCTCATAACCCTGGCCCCGATAGGGTGGCCTCATCAGTGAGGCACCTGCAGATGCTGTCCTGCAGGTGGTATGTGTCCTGGTTTTGGGGTGGGTGTGAGCTGGTGTCTGTGCTGCACCCAGGTCTGTAGCCTCCAAAGGCCTCTGGACATCCCCTACTCCTGCAGAGCTAGGCGGAAGCCAAAGGGAAGCTTTTTACTCATAAAAACCTGGAACATTGCCCTAGCCTCCCTTGCCCCCCTGCAAGTGTGTTCCCTCTGAAGTCACTCAATTTGGCCAGAGGGGCATCTACTCACATCCACTTTGCCCCAGGTCAGCTTGACCATAATATGCTGACTTTGCAAAATGCATTTTAAAAAATAATTGATGATCTGGGGCTGTGCTGCTATTTTACCTCGGCTTGCAGTGCGTGGCTTTCTCACTGCAGCGGCCTCTCGTGTTGTGGAGCACAGGCTCTAGCGCGTGGAGTGGTTGCGGCGTGTCGACTCAGTAGTGGTGGCACACAGGGTTAGTTGCTCCAAGGCAAGTGGGATCTTCCCGGATCAGGGATCGAACCCATGTTTCCTGCATTGGCAGGCGGGTTCTTTACCACAGAGCCACCAGGGAAGCCCTGCAGAATGTATTTAGGAAGGGAAGTACCTATCTATATAAAACATTTCCCAAGTGTCTAGTACCAGGCTTGGGTGGATTGGTGTCAGGCTTGAGGAGAACTAAATGTCTGCCCTCCTGTTCGGAAATCCTGCGTGGAGCTAGGAATGAGTGTGCAGAGCACAGGTGCAGGTGGCTGCAAAATTGAGGAGGCCCCCTCCCCAACCTCCCCCACAGCATTGCTACAGGCTAGATGGAGGACAGGTTCCACATCAGACCTCGTCCTCAGAAAGTGGGAATGGGGGAGTGGGGTGAGAAATGGATGGCTGTCACAGTCTTTCATGCTAAACAATGAACAAACTATCCTTCCCTTTTAAAACTGCCCCACCTGGGACTTCCCTGGTGGGCTAGTGGTTAAGACTCCATGCTTCCACTGCAGGGGTTCAATCCCTGGTGAGGGAACTAGGATCCCACACACCTCGCAGGGCAAACAAGTGAAAAGAACCCAGGCTGCTTGCTTGCTCCTTGCAGTTGATCAAGGATGCTTGACCCTACCTGCAGACCGTCCGTAACATCTCCTCCACAGCCCAGCTCCATTCCCCCCACCAACCCCTCACCAAATGGTACTGTCTTGGCATCCCTTTTTCTTCTCTGAAACTGACTCCTTTCCAGCACCTTGAGCTCCTCCTGGGATGTAGCTGATTGCAGATGGGTTCCCTGCCCCAGGCTCGGGAATAAACACCTGCCTTCACTTTGTCTCACACTCAGCTACATGGTTAGCACTTGGGACTTATAATAGAAGATTGTGGATAATTACAATACTGAGAATCACTGAAGTTTACTGCGGATTTACAATGTGTCCACTACCGCTCTCACAACTATCGACACAGAAAGTCCTGTGAAGTGGACACCTTTGTCTTCCTCATGCACATAAAGTACAGAGAGGAAAACAGACTTGTCCAAAGTCACTCAGCTATTGAGTGATGGAGCTGGGATGTGAACCCAGGTAGTCTGACTCCAGGTGATTCTATACTTTTGCCCACAATGCTGGAACATGAAAGTGTTTGTCGTTCAGTTGTGTCTGACTTTTGCAAACCCATGGGCTATAGCCCACCAGGCTTCTCTGTCCATGGAATTTTCCATGCAAAAATACTGGAGTGGGTTACCATTCTCTTTTCCGTGGGATCTTCCTAACCCAGGGATCAAACCTTGGTCTCCTGCATTGCAGGGGGATTCTTTACCCTTTGAGCCACCAGGGAAGTCCGCAATGCTATGTGGTTTTGATTCCAAGGAGAGATCTTTGTTCACATTTCTGAGAGACGGTAGCACTTTTGAGTAGGGAACCCATGGGTTGGAATTTGACCTTTGATGGATGGCTTTGGCACTCCTGAGAGAGATGGTAGCATCAGAGGAAGTCTGAGCCCAGGTGGGAGTCCCTGAGCTGGCCAGGCTGGAGGTAAGTGTTAGACTTGAGACCCCTCATCAAGGGTACGGTCACCTCTCCAGTACTGAGCCTTTAACGCCTTCAATGCCAACCGCAGACCTTGGAGAGATGTGGCGTTTTGTAGAGGATGAATACACAGAGAATGAAGAAAGGAGTCACTCAGCTAACCTGTGGCAGAACTGGGTGTTGAAAAAAGGTTGGATGGCGCTTGATGGTGGACACACAAACGGGGGTCACAGGGGTGTAGCTGTCCCTCTTGCCTGTGACCTGTTGGAACAGCCCAGGTTTTGTCCCACCTGTGGCTCCTAGTGGTAGGTCCTGAAAGAGGCATTCTGCTTTGAGTCTGAGAGGCACTTTTGTACAGCATCCTTTGTCCCCAGGACAAGGGTGAGCCCAGGGTCCCTATTTCCACCTTGCAGCTGGAGAAGTCAGTGCCCGGCCTCTATGTTTAAAGCATATCGATTACACAAGTTGCCTCCATCATCTGATTACACGAGCGGCCACCACCATCTGCTTGC
This sequence comes from Redunca redunca, assembly GCA_006410935.1. Lineage (NCBI taxonomy): Eukaryota > Metazoa > Chordata > Mammalia > Artiodactyla > Bovidae > Redunca > Redunca redunca. Next base: position 442,810 of record SJYQ01096337.1, on the reverse strand, counting down.
CTCACTTGAGAGTCTGGGCAAGGTGGTGAAATCAACTCTAAGCATGTGTGTGTTTTCCTTTTAAAATAAAATTAAAGGATAAGCTTGAAGAATCGCAGCAATCTAGAGGAGGTGAGCTCTAATGCAGCCTTTCTTCTCTTCTGAGAGGCCACTTGACGCTGGTCTGATCTGCTTCCAGGCCCTGGGAGGCATCAACCTTGCGTTGACGGGAGCCCTCCACAGCTTATGGAAGTGGGAGTGCTATTAGGATCTGAAGTCGGTCACTGGCCATGGCTGGTAAACTGAAATCCAAAATGTGTGGAAGATGCCTTTGTTTCTTAGGAAGGTGATATCTTCTCTGAGTGCCTTGGGGTTTGGGAAAGTGTTATTTGCTAAGAAGAGAAGAAATCACACACAGCAGGTGATCAGTCTTCACATTTTTTTTCAAAACACCTTTCTCAATGACCGCCGTGGGGTGTAATAAATCGTCTACACTGAGGGAGGGCTGGAGAATTCACTTCACCAACGATACAGAAATGCAGGGAAATCCTCTGTTATCAGGTGTATATATGTGTGCATTTCTGTGTGGACACGTCTGCGTGTGTAGGCACACGTGTGTTTGCACACATGGGTTGATGTACACACAATGCATCTCCAGGGTTCACAGTGTCTAAAGGAGGAGAGATCAAATGGCTCCTTAGAAACAGCTACTTTCAAGGACTTGAAGAAGTGGCCTTGCCCTGGGAAGCTCTGAGCATCAGAACGTGGAGCAAAATAGTACATTGTGACCCTTGGAAGGGATGAGGAGTAATGGAAGGAAGAATGATCTAGGAAGCAAAGTACTTACACTTGGTTCTGCCCCCAGCCTGCTATGTGACTTCACGAAACTCATTGCCCTCTCTGAGCTGTGATTTCCACATGAAGCTGTAAAACCCAGACTCCTTGCCAAGCCCTGTAGCGGATGCTGTGTGTGTGGTCCTTCAGGACTGAGCAGACCTTCTCCTAGCTCCTGGGAGTGCTGGCAGCTTGTGGCTTCCCAGAAATGAAGAGAGTCCCCTTAGACATGGTCACACTATCCACCCTGGGATCAGCTGGTCAGTGCAGGGGCTCAGGCCTGGTTCCCTGTCCTTCAGGTAGGACAACTCTGCAGGACCTTTCAGCTCCGGAGTTCCCTGGGGAGTTCAGCTGAGGGTGAACCGCATTGCATGCAGCCCAACTTCTCTCTCCTAGAATCCTGCTTCCTTTCCTCTCCCTTCTAAGCTGTGATCCTGAGAGCACCCTGTGAAGAATCCCCTTGCATGCTGATCTCCATCTCAGAGAACCCAGACCAAGGCCCCAGTGTTCTGCAACTGCGTGATCTTCTCCCTCCCCCTACCCTCCCCCCACTCTCTGCTCCAGCTGTACGGCCCTCTTCTCTGCATTAAACTCACCAAGCTCGCCCCTGCCTCAGGGTCTTTGAACATCCCTTCTGTAGGAAAACTTTTCCCTCCACCTTTTTCTGGTGGTTTTTAAGTCATCTATTTGTTGTTCAGTTGCCAAGTTGTGTCCGACTCTTTGCAACCCCCTGGACTTCAGCATGCCAGGCTTCTCTGTCCCTCACCATCTCCCGGAGTTTGCCCAAGTTCATGCCCATTGAATCGGTGATGCTATCCAATAATCTCATCCTCTGTCACACACTTCTCCTTCTGTCTTCAGTCTTTCCCAGCATCAGGGTCTTTTCCAATGAGTCAACTCTTCAAATCAGGTGGCCAAAGTACTGGAGTTTCAGTTTCAGCATCAGTCCTTTCAATGAGCATTCAGGGTTGATTTCCTTTAGGATTGACTGGTTTGATCTCCTTGCTGTCCAAGGGACTCTCAAGAGTCTTCTCCAGCACCACAGTTTGAAAGCATCAGTTCTTTGGCACTCTGCCTTCTTTATGGTCTAGTTTTTAATCACTTAAATCTCAGCTGAAGGGTCATCTTCTCAACCAGGCTTTTCTTGACCACCCAGTCTAGGTTATCTCCCCAGGCACTCTAACTATATCTCCTTGTTTTATTTTCTTCAAGGTCCTTAGAAGGAAATGGCAACCCACTCCAGTACTCTTGCCTGGAAAATCTCATGGACGGAGGAGCCTGGGAGGCTGCAGTCCATGGGTCCCAAAGAATTGAACACGACTGAGCGACTTCACTTTCCTTTCCTTATCCCTCTCTGATAATGTATTTTTTGCTTATTCAATTGTTGATCTTCTGTCACCCACTCCATTGGATGCAAGCTCCCTGGACGGCATAGACTTAGGCCAGCTTGCCCACTGCCCCATCTCCAGTGCCAGTAGCTACAACCTATAAAGTAATCCTTCTGCAGAGACCTACGGAATGAATGTGTGACATAGTCCTGCTGAAGCAAGGGGTCTTTATGCTAGAATTTGAGATGTTGGTGAACTTAGAGGATGTGTTGGTTTCTTAGAGCTGCTGTAACAAATGACCACACCCTGGATGGTTTCAAGCAACAGAAATATTTTCTGGTCACACGGGGAGCAGCATCAGAGGCAAGAGGATGAACCCTGAAGCACTGAGACCCAAGAGCAAAGAGCTGGGTCTGGAGGGAGAAAATGTCCAACGCTCGTGGTGTTTTACGTCTCCCGAGGATGATTACCTGTCACTTCATGGTCCTGACAGAGGGCGGGGCAGCAGAGAGCATGGAAAGGGCTCAGGGCTTGGGGGGCAATCCAGAAAAGGCCAGCCGAATTCCACCTTAGAGCCCCTGAACCCACTGCTGGCTGGCGAGCATTCACAAAATGAATAAGCACATAAAGCATGTTTAGAGCTCTGGTTCAATAAAACCCCCCTCTGTAGACAACTGAAACCAGCTCTGTCTCTAAAAAAAGCTTCTTCCCAGCAACCAGGTGCAAGTCGAGCCTGAAACAACTCTTCAGACACAGAGTTGCTGTTGTTCGAGTGTCTTAACCTTCAGCCGCTCCAGGCCTCCCTGGATCAGGCAGCCGTGGTCCATTAAAATGGGTGATAAATATTTCATACTCTGAGCTGGAGGGTGCTGTTGGCTTCTGCTCACTTCCTCAGATGCCCGAAGCTGTGATGGCTTTGTTTCTCCATTAACTCTGCAGATTATGTCAAAGCCACCTAGACGAGACCCGCATGCTTACCCTGCCTGCAAATCAGACGAGATGGCTCCAAAGACCTCCATGTATTGCCTGGAGCTTACTGTACAACCTGACTATTTTTTTCTTGTTTTGTTACCTACTGGTTTTTTAAGGTGTTTCTCTTTTTTAATTAAAATTTTTATTTATTCAGTTTTTGTGTTTTATTTTTTAAATTTTTATTTTATATTGGGCAATAGTTGATTAACAATGTTATGTCAGTTTCAGATGCACAGCAAAGTGGTTCAGTCGTATATACACATGTATGTATTCTTTTTCAAATTCTTTCCCCATTTAGGTTATTACAGAATACTAAGCTGAATTCCTTGTGCTATACAGTAGGTCTTTGTGGGTTAAGGTTACTTTCCATTTACAGTTGGGCTTCTTTGGTGTCTCAGTAGGGATAGAATCTGCCTGCTATGAGGGAGACCCAGGTCCAGTCCCTGGGTGGGGAAGATCCCCTGGAGAAGGGCATGGTTACCCACTCCAGTATTCTTGCCTGGAGAATTCCATGGACAGAAGAGCCTGGCAGGCTGCAGTTTATGAGGTTGCAGAGTTGGACACAACTGAGTGGCTAACACTTCCACTTTCATTTCCATTTACAGTTATGACAAAATATTGGTTGTATTCCCTATGTTATAAAATGCATCCTTGAGCCTATCTTACGTCCAATAGTTTGTACCGCCCACCCTCCATCCCTGTAATGCCCACCCTCCTACGTTTAACCGCTTGTTTGTCTTCTGTATCTGTGGGTCTTCTTCTTTTACATTATATTCACTAGTTTGTTATATTTTTTGGTGCCACATATAAACGATCTCGCAGAATATTTTTCTTTCTCTGACATCTCACTCAGCATAATGCCCTCCAAGTCCATCCATGTTGCTACAGATGGTGACGTTTCATTCTTCTTTATGGCTGAGTCATCGTATTCCACTGTATATACACCACATCTACTTTCAGCCTGAAATATTTTGAAGACAAGGATGTTAAGCTTTAAGGAGCAGTATGTAGTTTCAGATAAGAGTCTGCTAACCCTTGCCCTTATGTTCACACATGAGCCTCACTTGGAAGGACTTGAGTGATAAGTGTACCTGCCCATCTGAAGCCTGGAATGGGGCTGATAGCCTTGAACTTGGGGTGAGCTATCTCTGGCTGATAAGAACCCCACTAAAATGTCAGAGTCTCGGCTTTCTCATATGTGAAATGGACAAAAAGAATCCCTGATCCTTCCTGCTTACTGGGTCCCCAAGGACCAGAATGAGAGAATGGATGTGAATTCCTGTGTGAACGTGAAGGGCTACAGATGTAGGAGGGGTGTTTTTATCTGTGTTTTTCATGGCCCTGGGCTTAGAAGTCACGTAAAAAGTGAATAACATTGCCATTTCCTAAACAGCCATCATCATCCTGCTTATTCCCTGGGGGCAGCACTGACTGGTTTGTGCTCTTGGGTCATCCTCCCACCTCCAAAAGGTGACCCTCCTCCCCCAGCAGAAACTCATGGAAATTCTGCTCTCTTGCTGGATGCTGAGTTTGGTAGGGCCATGTGATTTGTTCCAAAGAATGAGATGCCAGGGAAAGTCCATGTGGATGCTTCTGGCCTTGAAACAATAACCCAAGATGGTAATTCTAGAGTAGTCACAGATGCTTAATGCTCTGAGGGTGGTGTTTCCACTTTGTGAAGATGACAGACTGGACAGATGAAAAGTCTCAGTCTCGTGATGAGATTGCCGAACTGGCTGGTTATGTGTGATGTTATGGCCTTATATCATATATGCCACTTTGATTGCATAATTCTATTTTAGTTGAATACTCTTTTACATGTACCACAAAGCATTCTAATGGGTACTGAAGTCTATCAGAATCATGAGCAAATGGGGTCAGTATACTTAAATAGTAAAGAAGATTTAGTGCATGGCTTTTGTGATGGCTATTGTGTCTTTCTCAGAATATTTCCCCCTTCCAGTGTGGTCTGGATGCTGAGCCTGGTAGCCCAACCGTGTGGCATTAAATAAACAATAGTGGCTAAGGATTTCACCTTGACCTCCTGAGGCTCTGCCCAATACAGACACAACAGTAGTTCAAGGGCTGTGAAGGGCAGACTACCTGTGTTGCCATAAGCCCCAGTTTCCCTACTACTTTGCTCAGCCCCTAAACTGAAATCATTATTAATTAATACGTGTGTGTGTGTGTGTGAGCATATGCTTTCAGTCGTGTCTGACTCTTTGCGACACCACAGACTCAGCCCGCCAGGCTCCTCTGTCCATGGAATTCTCCAGGCAAGAATACTACAGTGGGAAGCCATTCCCTTCTCCAGAGGATCGTCATGACCAAGGGATCAAATTCGTGCCTCCTGCAAGGCAGGAGGATTCTTTACCATCTGAGCCACATGGGAAGCCCAAATATGACCATGCAAAAAGTACAAAGGCAGGCAGGAGGAGAAAGGGATGACAGAGGATGAGATGGTTGGATGGCATCACTGACTCAATGGACATGAGTTTGAGCAAGCTCCAGAAGATGGTGAAGGACAGGGAAGCCTGGCGTGCTGCAGTTTATGGGGTCGCAAAGAGTCAGACATAACTGAGCGGCTGAACAACAACAACAAAAAGTCAAAGGTGTATCTCTTCTTCACACCATACAGGATGATCTCAAAATGGATCACAGACTCGAATGTAAACTAAAACTATAAAAATCTTAGACTAAAATACAGTAGTAAATACTGATGGTCTCAAGTTAGGCAAAGCCTTCTTAGATATAAGACTAAAAACACAAATGACAAAATAGATTAATTAAACTTCTTTTAAATTAAAAACTTCTATGCTTGTAGGATGCCTTTGAGAAGGTATAAGATGATCTATGAAATGGGAGAATAGATTTGCAAATCATTGATCTTTTAATGAACTTTTATCTAGAATATAAAAAGAACCCTTGCAAGTTAGTAATAATTTATGTCCACACAAAAAGTTGTTCATGAACGCTCATAAAACATTATTCATAATACCCAAGCAATAGAAACAACTAATATGTCCATCAGCTGATGAATGGATAAATAAAATATGGCATATCCATACAGTGGAATATTATTTGGACATGAAAAGGAATAAAATACTGATGCCTGCCACAATTGCATGCTTGGCATAGGGAGAGAGGAACTTTGAAGACTTTATGCCAAATGAAAGAAGCTGGTCACAAAGGACCACACATTATATGAGTCCAACTTTTATGAAATGTCCAGAATTAGCATATTTATAGAGACTAACTGTAGATTAGTGGCAGCCTGGGACTGGGGGGAAGTGGGTGGGTTGCAGATTGTATGATGACTAAAGCATGTGCGTGCGTGTGTTAGTTACTCAGACATGTCCGACTCATTGCAACCCCATGGACTGTAGCCCACCAGCCTCCTCTGTCCATGGGACTCTCCAGGCAAGAATACTGGAGTGGGTTGTCGTTTCCTTCTCCAGACTGGTCATTTTTAGAGACAATGGAAATGTTCTAAAATGGATCGTGGTGATGGTTGAGCAATTTGAACATACTAAAACCCGCTGACTTGCATCATTTAAATGTGTAAGGTGTATGGTTTGAAAATTACATCTTAATAAAGCTGCTAAAAATAAAACCCAGCCCTCTAGATTCCAAAGTGCTTGCTCCATCCTGGTGGTGGGTGGCACCTGGAGGTTGGGGTCCCCTGAGGCCAGGGCAGGTCCCCTCAGTTCCAAGTGGGCAGGAAGGGGCTCTGGCTTAAGTGCAAGTGCAGAAGTGGCCTCTCTGGGGACCCTGCTTTGAGTCCTCACTACAGATCTGCCTCCTGACCTCATTTTGGGCAAGTTCAGGCTTTTCCTGGGCTTCTGCTTTGGTGCTTACTCTTTGGAAACCTAGGGGTTTTGAAAAGAATGGAAATGGCTATCCACTCCAGTATTCTTGCCTGGAAAACCCATGGACAGAGAAGCCTGGTGGGCTACAGTTCAAGGGGTCGCAAGACTGGGACACGCCTGAGTGACTGAGCACACACATAGACACACACACACAGAGAGGAGTCTTGAAAAGAGAGGTGGGAGTTAGAGGTACACACAATCATCTGTGACCTCTGGCTCAGCCCTGTGGAAGTTCCAAGGCGCTGGCAAGTCACCCAGTGTCTATGGGATTCCATCTCTTCCTCTGTAAGTTCAAGAAGAAAAGATGCCACTTGTGTCTACTTGTGAGGGGGTGAGACGGATACTCTAGGATAGAGTTTGGTGTCTGGTTCCTCACGAGAGTTCAGTGCTCGGCGACAGTCTCTGCATCCCATCTCCCACATAAAAACAATATTGATGATAAAGGAATAGCCCTGCCCCTTATCAAGGGCTTTTCTGTCTTCAAGAAGATTTGCACATTTCAGCTGTTCAGTGCTGGCTCTGCTTCTAGCTAGGAACCTGGGACGAGGGGGCAGGAGGCGGCAGGGGCCTTTGGAGGGCTGTGGGGACCGCTGAGTTGGCCTGAGGAGCCCAAGTCCTTCCTGCAGCCCAGGCACGGCTCCCGGTCCTCACTTTGGTCTCCAGCCTCCCTCCTAGATCCAGTCTGCTTCCTTGTCTTCATGGCACATCCATCTGGTTTGGAACACAGAGTTCTGATAAGTCAATAGATGTGCAGGCTCCTTGAGAGGTCAAGGAACCTGGGGCCCAAACGTCATCTGTCCAGTGATGAGAGCCAGACGCCGCGGAGAGCCGAAACCAAAGGGAAAATAAGAAGTTAAATGAAAAGGTCAGGAGGCCGATTCCTCTGCCACCAGCTCCGCGGAGACTTGTCACGTCACCATCACTTTCTCTGGGCCCTCTCTGGGGGGAGGCAAGGCTAAGCCCCTCCTTCCTGCATCCCTGCCCTGCCCTGGGCAAGAGCCGGGGACGGCGGGCCTAGGCCCTGCTCTCAGGGAGAGGAAGACTGTGTTTACATCTGGGGCAAGCCCCTTACCCTGTGGCAGGTAGATGACAGGGTTTATGGATTGGTGGCACGCCGTGGACCCCACCAAGAAGCAACTCTCTCAGCCATCAACAAGGGAAACAGCAGCCCAGTGTAACAAAGGCTGTGCCAGATATCGACCTGGTGTTTATATACATGATCTCATCCGATCCTTAAGTCAAGGTTATGTTGCCCTGTTCTATTTTTTGCAAATAGGGAGATTGAGGCTCTGAGGGTTGAGTGACTTGTAAGTTAGTCACACCCTGATAGCTCAGTTGGTAAAGAATCTGCCTGCAATGCAGGAGACCCCGGTTTGATTCCTGGATCAGGAAGATTGGCTGGAGAAGGGATAGGCTACCCATTCTAGTATTCCTGGGATTCCCTGTAGCTCAGCTGGTAAACAATCTGCCTGCAATGTGGGAGACCTGAGTTCGATCCCTGGGTTGGGAAGATCCCCTGGAGAAGGGAAAGGCTACCCACTCCAGTATTCTGGCCTGGAGAATTCCATGGACTGTGTATAGTCCATGGGGTCCCAAAGAGTTGGAAACGGCTGAGTGACTTTCATTTTCACTTTCAAGTTGGGGGGTGGGGAGCGGGGTTTGAATCCACTTCTCATTTTGTTCCTTATTCTATGCGCCACCCATGGTAGCTACTCATTGCTCCATGAGGAGCAGAATCAACAGGTCGTTCCCAGGCCCCCTGACTTGCTTTGGCCAGTGAACTATGAGCCGAATGGAAAATTTAAGAGCAAGTACCCGGTCTGCCACGTTTCTGGCCACAGAATGGTTGGAAAGTGGGCGAGATGAATCTTGAAGCCTCTACCAAGCCTTCCATAGGAGCTGAATCTTTCCTCTTGTGAGAAAGCAGAGCTATGAAGAGTTATTTATTAGGGACTTCTCTGGTGGTCTAGTGGTTAAGACTTTGAGCTTCCAATGCAGAGGATGTATGTTTTATTCCTGCCCAGAGAACTAAAGTCCCACATAACCAAAAAAAAAGAGAGAGAGAGAGTTATGTTTTAGAAAATTCACCTTCACTGCACTGCGGATGCATCTTGACACTGGGAGACTAGTAAGGAGGCTGTTTTAATCATATAGGTGAGAGCTGAGGTGAACCTGAGTTAGGGCCATGCCATAGAGGTGGAGAAGAGGATATAACACATAGAGAGCATTTAATTGAGTAGATTCTGTAGGACTTAGTGGCTGACTGCATGTAAGGGGGTGGGAGAATAGAGGGCAGCTTCATTCTGAGGCCTGTGTTCTCTCCTCCCTCTGAGCTGGTATCCTGATAAATGCGTTTACATTCATCATCTAATTTGCTTCCCCAAAGTGTTCCCTAAATTCAGTTGAGCAGATACTATTTCTGCTTTACAGATGAAGACACCGAGTCTCAGAGAGGTGATGGGATGGGCTGCCTAAAAATCAAAGTGCTTGAACGCAGGTCTCCTTGTCACCAATCTGTTCTCCTTGCTTGAAATCACCCTGGCCTCATTTACTTAGATATTTTAGGGGTGGAGGTAGTTTTCTTTTGTGACGGCCAGGAGAGGTGGGGAGTAAGTAGATGAGAGGGGGCTGGTAGGAGGCGGAGCTGTGGCTTTTCAGCCGTGGTTATCCTGCTGATTTATCTCTGAGCATTCAGGCATATGCTGCACACATAAGGAGCAATATGCTCCGAGGAAGCGCCGTATAGCACAGTCTGGATTTATAAGACTCAAATGAGTGATTTTTATTCCATTGTTAAAGGCTTTCCCCCACTCCTACTCCATCAAAGGATTTCTCCTAGGGTTTCTTAAAAGAGCAATCTCAGTCTCCCAGGATGCTTTTAAAATGCAATTTCTCGCACACATTTTATTAGCATTCCACGAATGCAGAGCATTTTCAAAGTGGCATGCGTCCACCCACCAAAGGATGCCAGCGTGTGATGTCATGAGTTTGGTATTTGCAGTTGTTTTCATGGTTGTTTAGGACAGGTGCACAGTGAGTCCAGTCTGTGGGGAAGTTTAAAATGGTCTAGTTTCTCCAAATCAAACTCAGGGTGAAATACTCTATGGGCACTCCCAGGCAGAGGGGGGATGTGGGTCTTGGAGAGACGGCAGCTGGAAGACTCAGCCTCTGGTGCTGTCCTTGACATCAAACTACATGGCCTCTCCCTTCTGAGTCTCACTTTCCAGAAAAGGAAAGTTAGGAGGAGGGGAGAAGCCAGTGACTTGACACTTCTGTGGCTTATTCCTTTTGTTTGTTTATTTTTCAGCTGCTGAACTCTTTCCCCCTAAAACAAAATATTATGCAGAAGCCCAAAATATAAAGCAAATATCAGCAAGCAGCTCATGGAGCCCTATGCTCCTGGCCAATGTTTACTTCCACGGAATGTTTTGGGAAACCAGGTTACAGGGAATTTTTAGGGATAGATACTCACTGGTCACTCAGGTGCCTTCTAGCTGGGTGTATGCTTGGGTTTTCCTCTAGCCTACTTTAGCCACCCAGTAGCTCTGAGCACTCAGGGGATCACACAGCTGCTTCCCATCTCTTTTCTCATCTAAAGTAGGGCATTCGTGATACACTTGAAGGTTCTGATAGAGAAAAATTCTGGGATGTTGTTGAGACGCACATGGATGCTTACTGTGGTGTGTGTGTGTGTGTGTGTAAATGCTGACATTTACTGAGTACTACATACACAATGGAACTAATGAAAACACTTTACATGTATTAACTTACTTAAGGACTTCCCTTGTGGTCTAGTGGTTAAGAATCCACCTATCAGTGCAGAGAACACAGGTTCGATCCCTGGGCAGGGCAGATTCCACGTGGCTCGGAGCAACTTTGCCCATGCACCACAACAATTAAAACCCACACACCCTGGAGCCACTGCTTGCCTCAACGAGGGAAGCCACTGCAATAAGAAGCTCATGCACCTCAACCAGAGGGTAGCCCCAGCTCGCCACAACTAGAGAAAACCCGCATGCAGCCATGAAGACCCTGTGCAGCCAAAAATAAATAAATAAACTAGAAAAAAAAGGTATTTAATTCTTGAGCACTATAAAGAAAGCAATTTTATTCCCTCAATTTATAGATGAAGAAATGGAAACTCAGAGAGACTGGGTAACATTTTTGAGGTCAAAGAGTAAGTTAGTGATAGATAAGAACATTGGCAGTTTTAGATATATTTGGTGCAGACCTGGTCTGAAAACCTAATCCAATTTTTAATAACCTGAAGCTCAGGTTATTAAACCAGAAACCTGATCCCACAATTCTACCACAAAACCTGTGCTTCCTGCATTTCTGTAGCATAGCCCCTTTGCCAAATGTTTATTTTTTTAATAATTAAAAAAGCAATTTTTCTGACTTTTATAGGAACTTTATTAGATGAGATATAAAACACCTTTGGAGGTTTCAGAATCAGTGACCAACCAGCTCAGAAACTTGGACTGAGAGTGCTGCTTCAGCTGTTTGTCTTTGGTGTGAATTGTTTCTTCAAGGCTGTATTTCAATGAGTCAATATCATGGTTTTACTTGCCTATTCAATCCCTTTCAGATAAGTGTCTTGATAGTGGATGTGATAGCCGGACTGACAGCAGCCACATTCCAACCACGAGGCAACAAATATGAGGCAATATGGCAACTGGTAAGGATGGCAGAGAAGAGAACCCAGAGTTACTTGGGTGTCTGATGCCATGGTCAAAGCGGCCCAACCAATGTTAGGAGCCCTCTGTCTCCAGACCTTTCTCCATGTGCAAAAACAACAAAAGCAAAAAAAAAAAAAAAAAGACAAATCTTATTTGTTTAAGCCACTATTGATCCAGTTTTCTGATTTGCCTGTGAGTATATTCCTAACGGAAACATCCTTCTAAAAGTAAAGATAGTGGTTGTATAGCTTTAATGGTGCTTTTGTGAGAACACATCAGCGCACACACTCAGTACTCACTAATGGCCATTATCGGCTCTCCATGTGGCTTTGACTCCAGTCCGAGAAGCTTTCCTGTTTCCCAGGCTTATCTCTACCTCAGGGCAGTGGCCTTCTGTAGGGGTCTCCTGCAGTCAGAGTTTATTTATCTCAACCCAATTAGCCTTTGGCTTTTGAACCCTTATCTTTCCTGTCTGACATTCATCATCTTGTCAGCCTGCCCCAGAGGCTCTTCAAACAAGTCTGGGAATCCTGAGGAGTTCCTGGAGCATGTGTAAGGGGTGTCTCTTCTCATCACAGCCCTTCCTGGAGGCTCTGAGCGAGCTGCTGGTCCCAGGGAATCTCATATTCAGAATTCATTTCTGCAGTGATGTCAACCCTGACTTTTTGCTTTGGGAGGATGAGGGGAGTGGGTTATCATGGGGGCAGAGCTGGACAGTATTGGAGCTGAACAACCAGGCTTCTGTGTCACACCCTCCAAGAGCATCATTCCCCTGTGGTTACCGTGATGGTGCCAATGGAGTTGTAAAGTGCACGTCTAGCACCGCTGGTGGACTGCATGCAAGAATCTTGCCGGCTGCAGAGCTGCAAGGCCTCTGGATGTTGCCCTGTCCCATCAGCTCTTTATACAGAAGCCACTAAGGACCAGATAGGTTGAGTAACTTGCTTGAGGTCACACAGCCCAGAAGGAGAGGAGCCTGGATTATAAAAGAATCCGACTGGCTCAAAAGCCTCTGACCTGCAAGGTTATGTCTGGCTTCTGTCACCTGCCAGGACACATTGTGCTGTGGTCACACTTGTCTGGTCTCTCACTTTTTCAGCTTGTTCTGCCCCAGACCTTTTGCACTGACTCTCTCCTCTGCCTGAGACTTGTTTTCTTCCCTTCTCATGATTCAGGTTTCAGCTCACATATCAATTCATCAAAGAGGATTTCCCTGATCACCCTGCCTCCCTCAACTCTGCAAGCCACTTTCTTGCACATTTTTCTATTTCTCATCTATCTGTATCTATGTGTTACGTGAGAATACAGACCACATAAAAATGGACTGTCCACTTTCTCACTGTTATTTTGCTGAGACCCAGCACTTATCACATAGTAGCTGTTCAATATTATTTTAGGCTTAATGAATTAAATAGTTAGCACTGGGATTCTCATAGAGATAACATCCAACTATAATGTAAGAGGTTCACAGTAGGAAAAACGGGGTGTGAAGTCTATAGGAACTCTCTGTTCTATCTTTCCAAGTTCTCTGTAAATCTAAAGTTATTCTAAAATCAAAAGTTTATCAGAAACAAGCAACAACATTCAAAGGGAGCTGCAGGTGTTCACCCTTGCAGCTGGGCTATGGAAGACAGTCTTATGGTTTGCACAACACAGAACCCCTGGCTGAGCTCAGGAGGGATGGAAACTTCTTCAAAGCATCCCCACAAGGCAATGGGACCACGGAGAGGACTATGTACTCCCATAGGAGCCATCTTTTTCTTACGCATCTAAAGGTTGCTTAATCAGGGGCAGCCCTCCCTTCTCCCATCCCATTCTCCTCTCCTGCTTTCCTGCTTTTATTTCTGCCTCTTGCTGTGTTCAATCTCCTTTTAAAAATGTTAAACTTTTCACAGATCGTTACCCAGGCTTCTCCTGATTAGCACTGTTTCTGAGATGGGTTTCAGGCCGGAAGGGTCCCTTCTGCTGACTAATTGCCCATGTGCTCCTACGTTTGAGCTGCTGGTATCATGGTTTGCCCTGGTTTGCTCTGTTTTTCTCTGCTTCCTTGTGGCAGTATCCGTGGTGCCCCCCAGAGGTGCAGGGGGAATAACCCTCCACCAGAATGCACCGCCTTAGGCTGCCTTCAGCGAATCCTCCCCCATTGCTGGCCCTCGATGTCGAAGTGCAGAGCCAGACGAGCTGCGTGATGCTGACCACGTGCCTGTGTCTCTCTGCGCTTAGCTTCCTCGGTGAGCCTCGGCTTCCTTGTCTGTGAGCTGGGGACAGTCATAGTTCCTACTTCACAGGGAGGTTGTGAGTTAGCCCTCGTAAAGCTCTTAGAAAATTTCCTGGCAAACACTGAGCGATCAACAAACGCTAGTATAATCAACCCTCCACATCTTCAAATCGACCAATCACAGATTGAAAATACTGAGAAAAAAATTCCAGAAAGTCCACTCAAGGAAAACTTGAATTTGCCAAGTACGAGTAACTGTGTCCCTAGCACTTACTTTGTATAAGGTGCTATAGGGTAATCTAGAGATGCTTTAAATGAGGTCATGCTGAGGATGCAGGCATGTTGTATGCAAACACTCTGCCATTTTACGTAAGGGACTTGAGCAACCTTGGATTTTGCCTTCCTTGGGGGATTGGTTCCAGGGACAGCCCTCCCACCTTGGATACTAAGTGAAGACTGTAATAATAATAATAGTAAACTGTTTATAATAGCTGATAATTATTACTGGCATTAATTCTTATTATCAACATGAGTGCCAATTTGATAAAGCAGTCATATGAAAACACAGTTCTAAACAGAGTTTTCACTGTGTAGAGAGTCCTGTCACTGTATGAGTGTCCACTTGCTGCCTTTAGTCACAAACTTTGTAACATGAAGCAACACAAATCAACACAAATCATAAAAGCACCATCTTACAGTTTAAGGGATCAGAGGTAAAAGTGGTTTTATGGGACCAAAATCAAGATACAGGCATGGCTGCTTTCTTTCCAGAGGCTCAGGGCAAAATTCTCCCGCTTCTAGAAGCTACTTACATGCCTCAGTTCTTCATGGCATCACTGTGACCTCTGTTTCTGCCACACATCTTCTCTGACCTTCTGGCCTCTCTCTTATAAGGACGTTGATGACTGCATTGGGCTCACCCAGATAATCCAAAATAATCTCTCCATCTCGAGATTACTAATGTGGTAACACTTGAAAATCTCTTTTGCCATGTCAGCTCACATCCTTACAAGTTCTGAGGGTTAGGAAGGTCTTCGGGAAAGTGTCTGTCTACTACAGACACTTTGAGGAATTCTGCCTGCTACAATCCTCTTTAGTATAAAGCTTGAATACTTCACACTGGCATCAGATCTTCTAAAATTTGGAGTCACTCCAATATTCTGAGCCTTCAGTCTATTGAATCTCCTTTCCATTTCATTTGCTGTTTTCCCCACAAGCTTGAAATCCCCAGGTTCTTGCCTTTATCTTCCTGTTTCCATCTGGCAGCCCCCCTACCTTCTCCCTAATCCAAATCATATCCTTCCTTCAAGATCCAACTTATCTGTGTTAGACAGCAATTGCCACAAAAATGCCGCACAACACACCAGCCCCAAACTCAGTGGCTTAAAGCCACAAGCATTCATTCTCACTCATGCTTCTCCAGGTTGGCTGGAGATCAGCTGATCTAAGCAACACTCAACCAGGATTGGCTCCCAGTAGGAGGCTGGATTCGGGTCTGCTCCATACATCTTGCATCCTCCCTGGTCCAAGGTTATTTTGGTCATGGTGACAGGAGTAGTGCGAGGAAAAATAAGGTTTGCACCAGCAAGCACACTCAACTCTGTTCTCTACCATGCTCACTAACATTCCGTTGGCCACAAGTCACACCTCACATCGGTGGTACATGGAAATATACTCTACTTATAGGAGAAGAGGAAGGAGAAAAAGTGATTTAAATTAGGATAATGTCTCCTCCTCCAGGAAGCCTTCTTTGAGTTCCCCAGCTTCAAGATCATTTTCCTTCCTTTGGCAGCTCAGAGCCCTCTGTGCTTTTCTTATAGCCCTGTGTTTTATCCAAAGCATAGTTTTCTTTACCAGAGTAGAGACACCTTCTAAACCATGAATTGCTTCAGATCTGGACTTGAGGCTGACTCATGTTTACATTACCACTAATTGCCACCCTCCACCCCACCCCAAATGCCCACTGATTGCTCAGTGAAGGTCTTTTGAATAAGAGAGCAACACCATCCATCTCGTTTCACGAAGATTAGGAGTAGAAGCCCCCTCAGACTCACCGTATTGAAAATTCTCTTCTTGGTGATGTCCACAAGCTCACAGTATTTGGGATACTAAGTTTGGGACTGAGAACACATTCAGGACTCCCTGACATTATATTCTCTCCTAGTTACAAGAGGGAAAAGAAAAGTCTGGTCCTTTGACTGAATAACTTTAGACCACATTCTCAATGGACATTTTCAACTCAAGGGATTTTAAACCAAAGAGGAGACCAGGACTCAGACACTAGGAATCTGCAGGCACATGCTTTGTCAGATCTGAGCCAGACTTACTGGGCCATGGAACTCCCTTCTCCCACATCACACATATTAACATCCTGTGGAGCTCAAGGAGGAGGACATTTACCCACGGACCTATCCACAGGTGCACTTAAACCTCAGTTTATAAAGATTCTTTATTGAGGGGGAAACACACCACTCCACCACCAGCAGGACCAGCTCATAAGACTCTATTCCAAGAGCTTGTTCCCTGCTGGGATCTGGTTTTGTTCTTCCTCAGTTGAGTGACCTCAAGCAGCTTAAGCTCTCTGAGCTCCAGTTTTCCACTTGATAAACAGGGGTGATGGTCGTCCTTCGTCCGGAGGAGCTGTGTGCACTGAAGTGTGAGGTTTGCAAGTGCACAGCCCATAGCCGGCTTGGCGGGAGGGCTCTCTGATGGCCGTTGTGACCTTGCTGTGCCCCCTCGCCCAAAGCAGGATACGTGGCTTCTTTCCCCAGCCTGCAGGAGTTGGCTGGGATGCTTCCACGTTTCCTCCTTGTGTGCTGGCAGGTTTCTTCACTCCCAGCTGGTGTCTCCTAAACCCATAGTTCAGAGTGCGTGGGTCAGTGCCCTGGAAGTGTCAGCTCACACACCCTTCCCTGCAGGGTAGTGTCTGCACGACCCAGAGGGAAGCCTGGAGATCCAGGGTCAGGAAGGGCTGGGGACTGTCCAGATGCAGCCAGGACCCAAACATGGCCAATGTGCCCGGTGAAGCGGAAGGTAATATCTAAAGGGCTACTTGGAGAGGGTGTGGAGAAAAGGGAACCCTCTTACACTGTTGGTGGGAATGCAAACTAGTACAGCCACTATGGAGAACAGTGTGGAGATTCCTTAAAAAATTGCAAATAGAACTGCCTTATGACCCAGCAATCCCACTGCTGGGCATACACACTGAGGAAACCAGAATAGAAAGAGACACATGTACCCCAATGTTCATTGCAGCACTGTTTATAATAGCCAGGACATGGAAACAACCTAGATGTCCATCAGCAGATGAATGGATAAGAAAGCAGTGGTACATATACACAATGGAGTATTACTCAGCCATTAAAAAGAATACATTTGAATCAGTTCTAAGGAGATGGATGGAACTGGAGCTGATTATACAGAGTGAAGTAAGCCAGAAAGAAAAACATCAATACAGTATACTAACACATACATATGGAATTTAGAAAGATGGTAATGATGACCCTGTATGCGAGACAGCAAAAGAGACACAGATGTGTAGAGCGGACTTTTGGACTCTGAGGGAGAGGGAGAGGGTGGGATGAGATGGGAGAATGGCACTGAAACATGTATACTATCATGCAAGAAACAAATCGCCAGTCTATGTCTGATGCAGGATGCTTGGGGCTGGTGCACGGGGATGACCCAGAGAGATGTTATGGGGAGGGAGGTGGGAAGGAACCCATGTTTGGGAACGCATGTATACCCGTGGTGGATTCATGTCAATGTATGGCAAAACCAATACAGTATTGTAAAGTAAAATAAAGTTAAAATAAAAATTAAAAAAAAAAAATAAAGGGCTACTTGGCTACTACCGGTCTGTTCTCTGTGTCTGTGACTCTGTTTCTGTTTCAGATACATTCATTCGTCTCATGTTTTATAAAATGTTATGATAAACCATAATGAAAAAGAGTATTTTTTTAATGTATATAACCAAATCACTTTGCTGTCCAACAGAAATTAACATAATATTGGAAATCAACTATACTTCAATAAAAAATATTAAAAAGTGAAAAAGTTTTTTAAACAAAAATGAACTTCTTGGAAAATAAAAAGAAATGTTGATGAAGCTGGGATCCATTTGTGTAGAGGAAAGAAGGTTGAAGGAAATTAGACTAATAATAACATAGTTAGGAAGATTAACATAGTTCTCTCCCCATCACTAAGTCTTTCCTTCTTTCCTTCCAGTTTTTCCATTCATTCACCCACAGAACATTCACTGAACAGCACGTGTCTCCACCTTAGTCCCCCAGCGTCCTCAGCTACATGATGTGAGTCCACTAACCCTCAGCAGAGTTCAGCAGACAGTTCCTGAGCAGCTTCTCTGCCCCGGCATCAGATAAGCCCTGGGATCCCATGATGGGTGAGACACGGTTCCTGTCCCACAGGTCTCTGTCTAGAGCAAGAAACAGATGGACAAACCAGGAATTACAGTGCCCTGAGATAAGTGTTAAAAGAGCCACGCACACATCCCTCAGGACCTCATTTCCTCATTTAGTAGAAGAGAGAGAATTTATTTCCATGCTGATTTCCAGTTTTGACACCCCTGTGCACCAATGCTTTCAGAATGAGAAGTCAGAACAAGCTGTTCTGCGTCTGCTAACCTGCTAATGCCCAGATCAAGCACTCATGGTCTTCATTGTCTGCCTTTAGTAATTCCTGATGAATGGGGAAAGGCTGTGAAAAGTTTATATTTTAAGTCTTAATGCCCTATGAAATAATAATGGGTCTTGCACAGAAAACTTCATTTGAAATTATGAAGTCCTCCATGTCAAAACGTCAAAAGATGTTTCTCGATGTGCTTAGTGTCTTACAAGATTGAATAATAAAACATGTTGAGACAGGAGGTGGATATTTCTTTATATGAGGTAGTAAAAGCTGGATTCTTCCATAAAGGAATTTGAAGAAGAGAAAATTAATAAGTATTGACATTGCATAGACAAAAATAAATATTAAAGAGATTTAATAAAAGTTATAGTTGTCTCTGGGAGATGGAATTATATGTGATATTTATTTTCTTTTCCACATTTTTATGTATTTCCCCCAAATTCCATAATGAGTATAAATTTTGTGTATTTTTAGAAAATAAGCATTACTTTCAAAAAAACTCTTGGTGACTTGAAGGTTGGATTGTTATGGGGCTGTATATGCCCTGACTTTTCCTGGAGGAGATGATGAATTGCCTAGTGTGAAGCTTTTTTTGTTTCTAAAATGAAAATTAACTAGATTTAAAATAACTTTATGAGCTGACCTCCTAAGTAGACTGGGCTCTCTTCACATTTGTAAGGGGAGCTGAAGGTGCTGAAATGCCAGGCTTCTGCAGAGGAACCCTGTCCACTAAGCAGTTAAGGGACTTCACAGGAACAGGGTTCGATCCCTGGATAGGGAAGATACCTTGGAGAAGGGAATATCTACCCACTCCAGTATCCTTGCTTGGAGAATTCCATGGACATCGGACTACAGTCCGTGGGGTCGCAAAGAGTCGGATACAACTGAGTGACTAGCACACACACACGTACACACACACACACATAGAGGGAACATGACACTTGCTTCAACTAAGTGGGTCAGAAGTGAGCTGACACTTGTCATTAGGGATAATAACAATGAAACCACCGACAACAATGACAAATGCTTATTCTGAACCAAAGCTTTGTTCCACGCCGCGTTGTTTATGTTCCTCATATGTTAATTCATTTCAGTGATGATGATCAGCTGAGCAAACCAAGAGAGAAGGTTTCAGAAAAATTGGGATCTAGTCATTTTAATTCTTTGGGCTCAGTTCTTTAATCCGTAATAGGAGCATAATGTTATCTTTTGAGTTGAGTTCATCAGAGGGATGATGTGGAGGGTGGAGTGATGTTTGTGAGTGAACAGTGAATTCCCTCACTGACTCATTTATTCATTCAACAGACATCATCATATACTTAGTTTAAACTTGATTTTGAAAAGAGAGATGGAATTCTCTCTGCCCAGTGGTCATTTTGGGGGTCATATAACTTCCTCATTTCACAGTGACCCTGCAAAATTCCCCCGAAGGATGTGTCCAAAGTTGGCCAATCAGAGACTCCTGGGAAGGCAGGAGGGCCTTGAAGGGCATCAGCATTAAATTCAGTCCAGTGCCCCAGGTCAAGGCTGATATGGTGTCCCTGGACCTACCCCATTACAAAGCAGACTAGGGTCTCCAGTGAGTCCAGTGTCTGACCTCTTCTATACAAGAACCTTTTGTTTCCATGTCAACAAATGCTAGATTAAAAGAATGCTTTTGGGTAAATCTTGAAATCCTCCTTGTTATTGAATGAGCCGTTAAGTACTTAAATTGCAGAAGTGAGCCATATCCATTTAAATGTGCAAGCTCAGTTGTTTTCAACTAGACTCTTTGTGACCCCATGGAACGTAGCCCACCAGGTTCTTCTGTCCATGGGGTTTCCCAGGCAAGAATACTGGAGGGGGTTGCTGTTACCTGGGATCTTCCCAACCCAGGGATCCCCTTAGACAGATCATCCTTATTATGCCAGTGAGGCAACTATGGCACAGAGAGGGCTATATTTACTCAGGATCACCCAGCAACTCACAGTAGACAGGAGCCAGGGTTCTGATGCCCTAGCAACAAACTCCCCCATCTCCATCCCCACCAGGACAGTCTACTGAGCACTCAACAGGGCAGAGGATGGATTTGGGACATGAGGAGCCTACCGAAAAGATTATCTTTACCTCCCCACAAAGGAGCGAGAGTGTTTTACAGCTACCGATTGATCTAGAGCTTCCCTGGTGGCTCAGTTAGTAAAGAATCCAGCTGCAAGACAGGAGACTCAGGTTCAGTCCTTGGGTAGGGAAGATCCCCTGGAGGAGGAAATGGCAACGCACTCCAGTATTCTTGCCTGGAGAACCCTATGTAGACAGAGGAGCCTGGCGGGCTGCAGTCCACAAGGTCACAAGAGGCGGACACAACTTAGCAGCTAAACCACCACCACAGTTTGTTGATCTAGGGGTGAGAGCAGAGAAAGGCAGCAGACTGGGTTGTGAATAATCAGAATCCACAGGACTCTTGAGGGTTTTCTAAGTGTAGTACTGTTTCGTTCTTTGCTCGGTCCTCCTCCAGCTCTTCCATCCCTGGGCTGGGAAGATCCCCTGGAGAAGGGAAAGGCCAGTATTCTGGCCTGGAGAATTCCATGGACTACAGTCCCTGGGGTCGCAAAGAGAGTTGGACACGACTGAGCGACTTTCATTTTCACTTTCCTCCAGCTCTGTGCAGTTAGGATAATCAGTGCCCCTCCTTCATAGACACAGATGTTGCTGCTTAGAGGGTCAAGGCCTTGATCCAGCATCTCTTGGCACTGAGCTACCACATAGGGAAGATCCATAGGAAAGGAATAGATCCTTCAGTTGAGAGCCTGGGAACAAGACTTAGGACACAAGATAGGAGTACAGAGGGGCCAAGTGGCTCTGGAGTGATGGAATAGTCTACAGAGTGCATAATTAGATTTTAAAAATCCAAGTCTCCTTACCCTATTCAGTCATGGTTTAGATTCAGAGGGGTTCTGTCTCCATTTTTAATTGATCCTGAAACAGCTGAGCTCTGCCTTCTTTTCTTATTTCGTTCACACCCTCAACCTCCCTTTTCTTATCTCTGTTGAGATGTTCTACTACCAACAGTCACTCGTGTCAGGGAAACTACAAAAACCCAAGTCCTTTTTGTAGAATGCAATGAAAATTTTTAAAACTTTTGACTGCTAGTCCAAGGTAGTGTCTCTCTTGGTGTGTCTATCTCAAAATCTGAAGATGCATTTGTTTATTTTCACTTTTATTTCCTTTGCCTTAGAAGACAATCCAAAAATATATCTCTATGATTATGTCAAAGAGTATTCTGACTCTATTTTCTTCTAGAAGTTTTATGGTTTGTGGTCTCACATTTAGGCTTTTAATTCATTTAGTTATTTATTTAAATAATTTATNTATTAATTATTAAGTCATTTAACTCATTGAGTTATTTTTGTATAGCATGTGAGAAAATGTTCTAATTTTATTCTTTTGCATGTAGCTGTCTGGTTTTTCAAGGACCACTTATTGAAGAGATTGTCTTTTCCCTACTGTACATTCTTGCCTCCTTGGGATTAAAATATACAAACTACTATACATAAAATAGGTCCTTTATCCAACAAGGACCTACTGTATAGCACAGGGAGTTGCACTCAATATTTTGTAATAATCTATAAGGGAAAAGGATCTGAAAATGTGCACATACATGTGTGTGTATGTGCGTGTATTTTTATATATGGATCACCATGCTGTACACATGAAACTAACACAACATTGTAAATCAACTATAATTTAAAAAAAAAGAAATGCTTAACAAAATGTTAAAAAAAAATCTGAAGATGCAAAGTCTCAGAGACAGAGATGACTTGCCAAACACACACAAATGAGCATAGGCAAAATCAACATGTTTTCTCTACATTTCTTCACAATGTGTATTCTATGAATATGTTACCACGTGCTAGGCATCCAGAACATACTCATGTTATTGCCTAGTTAAAGAATGTAAGTAAAAGAAATGTTGCTTGGTTGGGAAGTCCATTTTCTTTTTCGCTAGGTGTCCACAATGTAGTCTAACACATCCTAAGAAACTTCATATGATTTATTTTTTTTATCCAGTGTGACTTTCTGACTGGACTGTAGCCCACTAGGCTCTTCTTTCCATGGGATTTTTTTTCAGGCAAGAATACTGGAGTGGGTTGGAATTTCCTCCTCCAGGAGATATTGCTGGCCCAGGGATCTAACCATCTCTTGCATCTCCTGCACTGGCAGGTGGATTCTTCAATACTGAGCCACCTGGGAAGCTTCTGAAGACACTTTGTACAAGTGCAACATCAATTTCCTTTTTCGTCTGCCTAATCCTCGCATTTCCTGGACATCACCAGTGTTATCGATTCTTGGCCCTGTGCAAATATAGATGGGATGTGTCACAGTCTAACGAAATGCCATTTGAAGCAACAGATCAATAAGGCTGATAATTCACCTTACAAAGGAATCCGGAAGAGTGCATTGGAATAATTGGTTGCAGAGAATGAACATCTGTAGAGGGGCAATGTGGTCTGCTGAGAAAAGTCTCAGGCTTCTGATCCAGCTCTGTCTCTTTCTATTTGGAATATCTCTCCACTCTTTTGACACAGTAATGGTAGAAATGGCAGGGGTAGCTGTGGGAGTAGAGATGGTAACAATGACAATGATGAAGTCTGGTGAAGCTTATGGGTTTGCTTTGTGAAGTAATTGAAATGAATAATAATAATAATAATTTAAAAAACCAATTGCCCAAACAAAGAACAGAGGGCTAGACCACTGTCATGGAAATAAATGATAGTGTTATTGTTGTTGCTTAGTTGCTAAATCATGTCTAACTCTTTTAGACCCCATGGACTGTAGCCCACCAGGCTCCTTTATCTATGGGATTTCCCAAGCAAGAATACTGAAGTGGTCTGCCGTTTCTTCCTCCAGGGAGTCTTCCTGACCCAGGGATTGAAACGGCATCTGCTGCATTGAAGGCAGATTCTTTACCACAGAGTCACCAGGGAAACCCCCAAAACAGTATGGATTATGACAATAACTCTGGGAAACCCTCAACCAAGAAGAAAGAGGAAGTGCTTTGAGGAACAGATATAACATGGGAAGACCTCACCCTTGGAGTGTGAGCCAGGCAAGACTCAAGAGAAAGTAGTTGACTTGGAAATTTTTCTTTCCTGTAAATTAGACCCAGGCTCTGTCCACCTTCGCCCCCTTTGGACCCCAGAGCCTTATTCCTGGTGGTCCAGGTAGATGTAAACTTTGGGGGAACACTCTTCGGTTTACCACCTCCTTCTTCTACCTTTCTTGGACTCACCATTGTCTGAGAGAATCTCCATTCAGTCGTTTTCTGACTGCCATTTCAAGAATGCCAGCTGTAAAACTCTAGGGATCTGAGTCTGTCTATCCCTGCTGTTGCTCCTTTGGTGGTCCTGATGCCTAATAGGGGCTCCCTAACCATGTGTAGGCTGGAAGCTAGAGTCCTGGACCCCTTCAGGGCAGCCTCTGCCTCTGTGAGGGGCTCCTTGAGTCAGCAGCTCTCCTTTAGGCTGAGGATTCTCTCAGTCCCTGGAGTCTGAGCCCTGGTCCCTATGGGCACTGCCCCAGGGCGCAGCCGAGGAGGAATTTCCTAGGGTTCCACCAGCCAACCCAGCCCAGCAGGCAGAGGTGCAAGCGCTCCTTCTGCACAGCAGTTTTTATAAGAATTACCTTCTCTCTCTTTGCTTGCTCTGATTAAGAAGGGAAAGCATGGCATGAAATTGATCAGCTGGGTGGGCCATTATTAATGGCCTTTGCTGTATTTTAGGATCTGTTACTTGCTTTTACACTGCTTCTGGAGTTCCAAAGGGCCAACCAAATCAAACAAAGGAATAAGCAAGGCTTCCCCGGTGGTCCAGTGGTTAAGAATCCACCCTGCAGTGTAAGGAGATGGGGGTCCAATCCCTGGTCAAGGACCTGAGATCCCACATGTGGTGGGACAACTAGTCCTGGGCACTGTAGCTGGAGAGTCCTTACAAGTCAACGAAGATCCCGCATGTCAAAACTGAAATCTGAGGCAGCAAAACAAAAAATTTTTTTTAAAGTAATGCATGCTCACTGAAGAGAAAAAGAACCCATAGATGGAAGAGTAAAATGTGAAAAGGAAGAAAATATCATGTTAGTCTACATCCATAGGCAACCATCTTTGGTTTCTTCTCAAATAATTTTTTATGCTGTATGAATAGTGGTTTCGATCATACCCTACACTCAAGTTTAAATCATGCTCTTTTTTCCCTTAAAATTAGGCCCTGAGCATTTAATCCCACATCATTGGAAGTGTTAGTCGCTCAGTCATGTCCCACTCTTTGTGACCCCATAGAGTGTAGCCCGCCAGGCTGCTCTGCCCATGGAATTCTCCAGGCAAGAAGAGTAGAGTGGGTAGCCATTCCCTTCTTCAGGGAATTGTCCTGACCCAGGAATCAAACCTGGGTCTCCTGCAATGCAGGCAGATTCTTTACCAGCTGAGCCACCAGGGAAGCCCTTCCACACCATTAGAAATTAATACCAGTTATTGGTTGTGCAAGTGGTACCCTGTGCCGGACTCAACCTACTCCTTTAATTTTCACAG
Source organism: Redunca redunca (assembly GCA_006410935.1). NCBI lineage: Eukaryota > Metazoa > Chordata > Mammalia > Artiodactyla > Bovidae > Redunca > Redunca redunca. Next base: position 417,725 of record SJYQ01096337.1, on the reverse strand, counting down.
CGGCCACAGGCGCTGAGACGTGGGGCAGCCGCTAAAGGGCTGGGCTTTGGGGCGAGGTGTCAATCCCAGGGTTATGGTCCTGGAGCTGCACGAGTTTGGCAAAGCAGGTATGTTCACCTTCCGTGGGAGCTGTAGCAAATTACTGGGTCTCTTGAAACAACAGAAATGTATTCTCTGATGGTTCTGGCCAAAAGTCTGAAGTCAAGGCAGGCCCATGTTTTGTTGACAACCGTCACTTTGTAAGGTAGGCGGGGTTTAAATTATTGGGCTGGTCAAAAAGGTCGTTTGGGTTTTTCATAAAATCTTATAGGAAGACCCAAATGAAATGTTCGACTAACCCAATATACTAATGTGCTTCCACGATGAACATGAGTCTTTCTTTTTTGTATTTCCTTCCCTCCTCTATTTTATACATGCTTATTGGCAACCTAAGTAGCTCTGTGAATTCTTATTTTTCAGTATTAATTTCATGGAAGTAAATTGACATTGCTTTACATTAGTTGATTTTCAGTAAGTTTCAGTGGTTTTGGAGAGTGTTCGTTTCTCTTATTTAAATCTTGTGGTCTCAATATGCTACATTTCTTGCCAATTTTCATGAGTGCGGTGCTGAGTCAAGAAGTTAGTCACCAAAAACCTTAGCTGTGATTTTTCCCCAAACTCATTTTTTTTTTGTTCATAGTAGTTAAGTGCTTATTTTGATAAGTTTTGCATTTTTGCATGTTTTATAGTCATTTTACACTTTTTTTCTTTCCTTGAGACTACTTCAAAAACTGTAAAATTAAGAAGGTCCTCTCTGTTAATGAATTTTGACAAAAAGGTAACCTAACTTAGGATAGGGTTTTATGTTTTAATTCTGATAGTCTGCTTTTTAATTTATCTGCAGGTTATTCTGATATGCAGTGAGAATTCAAGCTCACTTTTCTTCCCAAATATTAAAATCAGCCTTTTAATTTCCACTTGTTGGTTCAGAGACACATAGACACACTCAAATTTCTGTATGTAGTTCTACAGATAAGAACATTGAGACATAGAGAGGCAAAATAATTTTCAAGGAGTCCCCTGGTTAACGGAAGATCTAAGAGACTGTCCCATTTCTGAGGATTCCAATTCAGTGCTGTTCCATCCATCCCATAATACTCTGTCTCTTCTCTCATTAGATGCCACAGTTATGACGTCCCTTATTTCCACTATCCTTCCAAGTAGACCTGTGCCTTATGGCAACTGCCAATCACATGTAGCTACTGAGGACTCGAAACATGGAGAGCTCCACCTGGGACTTGCTGCAACTGACAAACACACCCTGGATTTTAAAGACTAAGTGTGGAAACAAGATTGTAAAATGCCTCATGAATAAGCTTTATATCAATTACCTGTTGAAATGAAAATATATCAGAAATATGGGATTAAAAAATATATCATTAACATTAATTGTACCTATTTCTTCTCACTATTTTAGCAAAAATTTTACTGGAGTCAGTTAATTTGCTCTGCTGTGTTAGTTCAGTTGTACAGCAGGGTGAGTCAGTTTCACATATACTTGTATTCACTTTTCTTTTCTTTTTTAGATTTTTCTCCCATATAGGCCATTACAGATGCCTGGCTTGGAGCTCCTGCGCTGTACAGCAGGTCCTTTTTAGTTATCTATTTTATATATAGCAGTGTGTATGTGCCAGTGTGTATGATACACCCAGTGTATCCCTCCTCCTCCCTGTCCCCTGTAACTGTAGCTTTTTTTCTACATCCATGTCTCTGCTTCTGTTTTGTAAATCAGTTCATTTATACTCTCTTTTCATATTTTCAATATGGCTATCAGAAAAATAAAAAATTACATGTGTGACTTGTATTATGTTTTTTTTTTTAGAAAGTATTAAGACTCAGTGGTCAATTCTGCAGGGACTGCTTTTTCTTACCATCTTATCATGAAACCAAGAAGGATCCTGTGGGGTCTTCCTAGGGACAGACTCCCATCTCTCCTGCCTGCCTCTTGTCTGCAGAAAACTTTTAGCCTCCTAGGTCTCCCCAAGTTCCAAAGAGCAACTTTAATCAGAGCAGTGAGAAAATGCAGAAACAAAGGCAAACAGTTAAGCAAGACAAAGCCATAATAATTTAGCTATAAAACAAAGTCTAGGACCTCAGTTCCTCCTTAAGGGCTATGGATAATATCCCAAGACACATCCTTGAGTTGTTTTGCAGATAATAAAATCCGCACCATGTGGAAGAAGTTAATTGCTGACCACAAGCAGGTAGACTCTAGGTGGGTTGGAACTAGATGGTTGATGATGTTGACTCTAGAAATATCACCTGGTTAATTCACCACCAACCAGTTTGAAGAATGTCCAAGAGTTGATCAGGTACCCTGGAACCCTCTCCTTGCCTTTCAAAACCCTTCACCAAAAGCCACTGGTGTGGAGCATGAGATGTCCATTCTCCTTGCTTAGCCTTGCTTAACACTGTACTTTCCTTCTCCACAACCCGGTGTGTATAGCGTGGAAGGCTGGTTGCCCGAGGTGGGGTAGGGCAGTGGGGAATGGGGAGTTAATATTTAGGGTACAGAGTTTCAGTTCTCAAGGATGAAGAGTTCTGACGTGGATGGTGTTGATTGTTGCACGACAACGCGAATGTACTTCATGCCCTTTAAAAGTGGTTAAAATGGTAAGTCATGTTATGTTTAACCACAATTTTAAAATTGAAATTAAGTTAAATGAAGAAGAGGAAAACAGCATCGAATATTTATCATGTATCTCCAGAGGGTAGAACATCAATAAAGGGCCAAGGCTCACGGGATCTCTCCAGGGCTGTGCCTACCTTCTCATGGGGAGGACCAATGAACGGGTGAAGCTTTGTGATACCGGAAGAGAGGTGTTCTTGGAAAGACTCCCAGGGGCTGGGCAGACACAGACATCTGATTTTGGGGGTGGTGGTTTTCCTGAAACACCTCTTGATCATCAGCCAGGTGGGGCGGTGGGGGGTGGATTTGGTTCCAGCAGAGGGCAAAGGCAGCCTGGATGGTGAAGGATGAGAGAGCCCAGGACACACTCCAGCTCCCAGTGGGAGCTGGAGACAGATGCAGGTGGGCAGCGGAGGAGAGCATGAGAGATGGTGGAGCTGGAAAGTGAGAAGCTGACAGATCAGCAGGGCTGGGTGAATCATTTCCTCCAAGGGCACCAGAGAGTTTTTGGAGGGCTCAGAAAAGGGAGTGACACATTCAAGTGAGCCTTTCTGACAGCAAACTGGGGCAGCAGCACAGAGGATGGGTGAGGTGACAGGAGAAAGATGAGAAACGGAGAGAACACTCAGGAGGGGCTGCAATGTCAAGGTGGCTCCCTCTACAGCTGTGGCAGTGTCCACAGAGCCAAGTGAGCAGATGGCAGCGAGTCCACGGGTGAAGGACGGAGGAGGAGTCGTGGATGGAGCACAGATGCCTGGCTTGGACAAGTGGGTAGATGGGGAGCTGAATAACTATTGGCTGCCTGGATGTTTGGTGGATGGATGGACATGTAAAGTACTGTGATGCCTTTGAAACTCTGCCTTTGAACACACTGTTCACTTCCAAATGTTCTAAATCCTTTTAAGTCCTTGAAAATACATCTCAAGTCTCCTCTGAACCCTTCCTTCTAAGCTCCTTCCTTTAGTTCCCACGGCATCCTGTAATTTCCTTTTCTAAGCACTCTATTATAATTGTCAGCTTACGTCTCTGCCTCTATACACTTTAATAAAAAGAGGGACTATATCTCCCTTCTCTGTGCTCCCAGTGTCTGCCTAATAGAGGATGTTAATTAATGCATGTTGAATGAAAGGACATGTCCCCCAAGACTTTTGATCCACCAGATTATAAGCCCCCTGAGAGCAAAGTAATGCCTGTCTAATTCTCCACCTCGTTCTCTAGTCTACCTGCAACTCAAGAAGTATCTGATCTTGAATATTTGGTCCATTTCAAGGCTGACCTCATGCCGAGGTAGAATATGGATTTTCTTAAAAGATCAGATATGAAAAATATATGTAAATAAATCTTTGCTCCTAGGAAACTTGCCTAATACGGTGTGTGTGTGTGTGTGTGTGTGTGTATTAGCTGCTCAGTTGTATCTGACTCTTTGTGACCCCATGGGCTGTAGTCCAGCAAGCTCCTCTGTTCAAGGGACTTCCCAGGCAAGAATACTGGAGTGGGTTGCCATTTGCTTCTCCAGGGTTATCTTCCCAACCCAGGAATCGAGCCTGGGTCTCCTGGCAGGTGGATGCTTTACCATCGGTGCCAGCAGAGAAGACTTTGTAGTATCATAGGACTACAGATTGTAGCATTCTTTTTCTTTCTTATATGTGTCACCTATGAGGAGGAATTTTTCCCTTCAGGGCTTTAGGGCTTAGCACATAAACTTATACACTTTTTCACTCTCTCATTCATTCACGTAATCATTCACTCATTTATTTATTCTTTCAACAATGTCTTTCGATCTGCTCTGGTCACAAAAGCCCGGAGGTGGGCTTGCTGTTTCTAGGCACTGTTCTTTAGCAGCGAAGTGAAGCTATGGCAAAGGTGAGGGTTGTCTTAAGGATGTGGTCCTTGTCCAGATATTAATTAGGAAAAAAAAAATAGGAGGTCCAAGATCTTTCCCTTCATACTCTAAGTCTAGATGAGTTATGGGAAGCAGCTATCAGCTCCTCAAGAAAGTGGCCCAACCCTGCTGGGAGTGGCTTCCTATGAGCTGCGGCCCCTGCTTCCTGTGTGGACAAAGCATCCCAGTGGCTGGGTGTGAACCTGGCTGAGATACTGTGTGGACCTCTCCCACGTGGAGTCACAGACCTGAACAGGTGAACTCCAAATTCCATTTTAATTTCCTAGAATCCGAAGACTGAGTCCCTTGCCATCTTACTTTCCTTTAATCCATCCGTGATGTTTTTCCAACTAATTTGCTCACATCTTGAACAGAGAAACCATGTCTCATTAAGCTAGGGCCATGGCGCCAAACATACCAGGTTTGAATTTTGCTTGACTGTCCATTAGCTGTGTGACCACAGGATAGCTACATAACCTCTGACTCTCAATGTCCTCCTATAGTAAGGAGCTCCACACCTGCCTCATGGGTTGTCGTGAAAATTACATGCGATAGTGCATGTGAAACTCCCAGGACCACCTCTGGTATAGAATGTAGGGAGAGGATCATCATTCATTGCTATTTATTGACAACCAACTCTGTCATTTTGGGCAAGTGACCTTGGAAAACTGCACAAAGAGCCTCATGTCAACACTCTTATGGCCAAATAGAGCCCGCTTCATGATTCTGTTAGTTGGTAGATGCAGGGCTCATAGAACAGCAGCTGCCATATGTAAAGCACTGACAGCATATAAATGTTCGCAACAATGATTACTTGTAGGCGCACTCCAAGCATCCTGCACATCCTCCAGCCTAGTTCTCATTGGAGCGTCTTGTAATCGCCGGTCTTGTCCGCCCCCTGCAGTAGCATCTCCCTGCTCCCGCCCCACCCCGAATCCCACCTCTGAGCAGAGCCTGTGCTCAGTCCCTTCAGTCGCGTCTGACTCTGTGGCCCTGTGGACTGTAGTCCGTCAGGCTCCTCTGTCCACGGGATTCTTCAGACAAGAATACTAAGTGGGTTGCCCTTCTCCAGGGGATCTTCCCAACCCAGCGACAGAACATGTATCTCTTAGTCTTGTGCATTTTTGGCGGGCGAGTCCTGTATCAGGAGTGCTGCCTGGGAAGCTCCGGTGGGTCATAGCAAAAGTTCAGGTCATGCATGGAAATGAAAGAATGCAGAGCCCCCTGTGGCCTGAGGCTTAGCTCTGCAGCTCTGTGTTCAGCTCGCTGGCTGGATTCCTCAGGAATACTGAGGAGTCCTGCCTCCAGGCCAGGGCTCCACACTGCACAGCGCGGGGCCACCAAGTACTTTGGCTTCTCTGCTGCTGGCCCCACTGGGCACACTGCGTGTGTCTGCTTTCCCTGGGATCTCAGTGTGCCAGGGGCACTGGCATGCAACACAGGGCCTGGGTAATTAGTGCTTATCTGTGAGATATAAGGAATTCCTGGGAATTCATAACCACTCAATCTGAATCTATGTGTTGATAAAGTATTCCAGGAAAACGTAAAGTGCTGGCAGCCATGTCTCATTTCTGACTCTGCAGCTATGGAGAGCCTGGTGTTAGGACAGATAAGAAAGGGAATGCTTGGGGAGTATCTGGAATTCCAATTAGTTCTGGGCTTCTCCCAGGCTAGACTTCACAACTCAGGACTGAGTCTGTTGTGAAATATTTGGTGACATGAGTGTTGACGTGAGGCTCTTCGTACAGTTTTCCTGCAGGAACCAGGGCCTTAAGGCGGGTCTCAAAAGGGCTATTTCTTCTCCCTCATGTGACATCTCATGCTGGGAAACAGTGGACATCGTCTGGAAAAAAGCTGTGAAATACATGTAAGAGTGCATTTGGGGGTGGGGATGTAGGGTGGGAGGCGGCCATGTATCTGAAGTTATTTGGATTGAATGCAATATAGACAGACTCCAATTTGCTTAATTAAGACTAAAAGAGACCCATTTGTGGGAAGAATCCAGACCAGCTCAGGAACTGAAAGAAAAGTTGAATAACAAAGATGTCCAAAGGAAGAGTCTAGAGTGCTTCAGGACACCCGAGCCCCTGGTGTTCGGGGTTCTCTCAGAGCAGGAAGTGGGCAATCTTTCTCTGTAAATATCTTCTGTTCTGGGAGCCACACTCAACTTCGACTTTGTAGAGAAAAAGCTGCCACAGATCGTATATAAATGAAGAAGCATGCCTGTGTTCCATTATTTAGAAAAGCAAGCACGTGGCAAATTTGATCATCAAGTAGTACCTGGTGGGTGGGGGGGCGAAGGGGACGTGGCCTGTGAAGCTGTAGAGAGGGGCGTGGCTTTCTCCTCCAACCATTCCCACCTCTAACTCTCCCAGTGTGCTCTCATCCCTTCAAGGCTTGGTTGTCATCCCTGTAAGGCTGATCCTGATTAGTTCAGTACCCCAGGCCTAAGTCAATAAACTCACTGATGCACAGCTGGACCTCAATGAGTGGGCCAATCAGAGTAGAGCAGGGATTTTTTGCTCACTGAAAGGAGAGATGGTCCCTCATCTTTCCCTCCATCCTTGCTACTCTCCATTTCCCCTCCTCTGCCTCCTCTTCCTCTCGCCCTCCCTCATCTCTGTACTTTTTCTCTCTCTTTTCCTCTATTACTCCTGTACAGAAGCAGATGACACCTATGAAGAAACTTATGGAATTTAAGGTTTCCATTAGCCCAGGATCCAAGAATTTTTCCCCACCTCACTTTCCAGTTCAGGTTAGATCAAATTAAGATAATTTGGTGTCTGGAGTCATAACTATGTACCAGGTGGTGAATCCTAGGCCCTGGGGATAGAGAAATGAATAAGCCATTCCCCACTTATGAATAAGCAAGCTCATGGCTGGTAAGGGGGGTGAACACGCAGTCAATAAAATCTCAGTACAATATGATGCAGCAAACGTTGGCATGAGCACCAGGAACTGTCATTGTGCAGAAGGTGGCTCATGGTTGAGAGAATGCGGAGGGCCCAGGCCAGCAGAGGCCATGTCTAGAGACTGGAGGGATCCAAAGTGTGATCGGGAAATACAAGCACACACACAAATAAACACACACATACATACACAGGGGCAAGCAAGTGCAGTCACAGATAGTGGAGAACCCAGGTGTGTATTGGAGTGAGTGAAGTGAAAGTCACTCATTCATGTCCGACTCTTTGTGACTCCATGGACTATAAAGTCCATGAAATTCTCCAGGCCAGAATACTGGAGTGGGTAGGCATTCGCTTCTCCGGGGGATCTTCCCAACCCAGGGATCGAATCCAGGTTTCCTGCATTGCAGGCGGATTCTTTACCAGCTGAGCCACCAAGAAAGCCCAAGAATGCTGGAGTGCATAGCCTATCCCTTCTCCAGAAGATCTTCCCAGCCCAGGAATCGAACCAGGGGTCTCCTGCATTACAGGTGACTTCTTTAACAGCTGAGCTACCAGGGAGTGTATTGGAGATAACTCTTCAAATATATCTTCCTCCAGCTGCCCCATGAGACCTGGGCGTCTTTAGAATGATAGATCCTTAGAGGAGCCTCAACATCATCACTCAGCAGCTAGTGGAACCCCTAGTTGGCAGAGCAGAGCCCAGAGGTGGCAAAATAAGGAGCTGGCCCTCCAGCACACAGGTCTCCAGGCCTCTCCCTGCACCACTGCCATGCGTATCTGCAGCCCCCTGAACCCTTTAATGTGCAGTCCAAAGCTTGATTGAGGTCACATAGACTTGCCTCCCAATTCTGACTTGGAAAACTCCCCCCACTGTACCTCTCTGTGTGTAGTTATCTTGTTTGTTCACTGAATCTATTTTCCAGGAACTGTTAGTGTGTTTGGCAAGCATGGATATAGAGTGTCTGGCACTTGGTAGGCATTCAGTAGACATAAGACTAACTGTGATATTATCAGTTCAAAAGGCAAGTTCCAGGATGCAAAGTGGACCCATGGAAGCAGAGGATGTTGGAGGTAGGCAGGGGTGGAGTGAGAAATGTGGAAGGGAAAAATAGTGGCACAACCTCAAAGTTGAAAATTATGTTTTATTCAGCAGGCTTACTGAGGACTATAGCCTGAGACGGCGACTTGTCAGATATCCCGAGGGACTGTTTCAAAGCATTAAGGGAGGAAACAGGATCTATAGGAGTTTTCTTGAAAAAAAAAAAAAATGTAGTCAAAATCAAAAGATGACTGCTAATTACAAAACCAGACATCTGAAGTTAATGGTTTTAGTGCTTTTCCGTGTATGAGAAGTTGCACTAGTCTAGGCTCACTGAAATCCTTCCTTTGCTGTTGATCTTGACTATCTAAGGCCAGTATCCTGCTTATATCTTGAATGCCCCATGGGGTACAACCTTAGGGGCAGCTGCAGTGGCTGAGTGTTTTATACTCACAATATCCTTTGTTTACTGATATGGTAGGTAATATTCTTTGTCCCACAGAGGATAGACCATGTGGAAAAAAATGGAGACTCCTGTCTACCTCCCTGGGTTGCTCAAGTCATCATCAGTTGTGCCCTCAACTTGGTGATTTTCTCTTCACAAGTCAGGACAAGCTTTGACATTTGGGCTCCTGCCCATGCCCTTTTACCCACCCAAAGGCCTCAGCACTGGAGTTTCACCCACTCACTATGTATATCTGTTTAAAAAAGAGATCTGTTTAAAGTTTTTAATTACTTATTATAAGGATATTAATGAACATATCTTAAAAAAAAAAAAAAAGCCTGATACTATTTTTAAAAAACAGCTTAGTGGGCCCAGGAGGGTCTGTGCTTTGCAGGAAGACTTTGTCATGCATGATTTGGATGGTAGTTTTCACCAAACTTCAATTTCCTTTTCTTCCCACTGCATCCAGATTGTCAGTGAATGATCCCTTGGAGCAGACATGTCTTGAGCCTTTTTGGGCACTGATGGTTTGAGGATCAAGAGCATTATTTGATGTTTGGAAGAGGAGAGCTCCCAGATGGAGATTTGTTTGCATTGCTGAATCTGACTCCTGCACTTGTGGGTAATTCATTTTCACAGCTTTAGTCTTCCCAGCAGCCTTTGCAGTTGGCAGGCCCCTGTGTTCCTTCTAATGAATGAGCCCAGAAAGGGAACTAGGCCTCAGCTGCCCAGGTGGATTAGAGCAGAGAGAAATATCTTCATCAAAACCTTTTGCTTATCATGGAGGGCTCCCTGGGGAGCATTGAGAGAGCAGCCTTGGGTGACCTTGTAAGCAGCCTTCCTTCCCTCCCCAAGTATTTATTCAATGTGCAGAGGCCTAGACAAGGCCCTGGAGACACAGAGAGGAGCCAGCCACAGCCCTTTCTCTTACAGGCCTCTCAGTTCAGTGGTTGCCTTACTTTAGCTCTCTGGGCATCTGAGAGCCCAGAGTAAAGTCCCCCTGTCCTAAATTAACCAGTGAGATGAATACTCGTGCGTAATAGATACTCTTTTGGGCACTAGTTGTTGTTGTTTAGTCACTAGGATGTATCTGACCCTTTGTGACCCCATGGATTGTAGCCTGCCAGTCTCCTCTGTCCATGGGACTCTCCAGGCAAGAATACTGGAGTGGGTTGCCATTTCCTTCTCCAGGGGATCTTCCCAACCCAGGGATTGAACCAGAGTCTCCTGCATTAGCAGGTGGATTCTTTACTGCTGAATCAGCAGGGAAGCCCCCTCTTGGGCATTAAGGCCACAGTAAATCAGGTCCACTCCCTGCCCCAGAGGTGCTCCCTTTTCTGGGGCACAGGTGGCCACTGCAGAGGAAGACATTCTCCTGGGAAGGACGAAAACCATCTCCGAGAAGAGAAGCTTTTTGCTGCGACACCTGCTGTGAGCTCAGCTCTGGGTTCAGCCTTTCAGATCTAATTAGTGTTATTAGATGGTTCATAAATGAGGCAGCATCTGATCTAACAACTAGAAGGGCGCTCCAAGAGGTTGTGCAAAATGGAAGGTTTTTATAGGAAGAATGGTGAGGCATGGGAACTATTAGCATGATAAGAGAAATGAAGTGTGTTTAAGGTCAGAACCTTTGGGGGAGGAGGAAGGAACTCCATATTATTATTATTATTAATGTTTAGTCTTGCAGACTACCTTTTCTTCCTCTAGGGGTTGGAAAGGTCCATGTGGCAGATTACTTCATTGGTGGTGATTTAGTCGCTAAGTCAGCTGTGTCCGACTCTTGCAACCCCATGGACTGTAGCCCACCAGGCTCCTCTGTCCATGGGATTTCCAAGGCAAGAATATTGGAGTAGATTGCCATTTCCTTCTCCAACTTCATTGGTGCTGAGCAGAAAATTCCAGACTGGCAGATTAAGATTGCATTTCCGGTTCAGGTCAAAACTGCAATGATAGGTATTAAATCTAGGTTCAGTAACACGGGCTTTAGCAGAGGTGACGTGACTTGGGGCCTGTGGTTTCTCTCTTTAACAGGTATCAAGCCAGTGGCCACTGGGAGGGCCAGGGATCTGCCTGCTCAGGGCCTCTGAGAGGTGGTGTGGAAAGGGTGAGGAAGGTTATACAGGGGACCACAAAGGGCTGGAGACCCTTTTAGGTGTCTGATCTCCAGAACTGTAAGATGCTCCATTCATGTTGGCTTAAGCCACTATGCTTGTGGCAATGTGTTACAGCCACCATAAGAAACCAGGACAATAGGTGACACGTTCCCATCTGCCTAGTACAAGTCTGGGTTCCCCACATGACAGATGGAGGGGCAGATGCTCCGAGGACAGTTCCACTGCAGTGAAGAGAGCCTTGAGTGAGACGGGAAGGTGAACAGAGCAGGGAACTGCAGGAAGCCTTGTAGAAAGTAAACTCTCAACCCTTGGGCGCCATGTTCAAGGTCTTTAACCATTTGGCTGAACCTACACTTCTTGTCTTCCTTGTCTCAGCCTCCCCTAGTCCCCACGCTTTGGCTCCGCCTGATCGGCCCTCACTCTCCCAGGCCTGGAATGTGCAGTCTGAAAGCTCTGTCCTGCTGGTCCCTCTCCTGGGGGACAGCTTCTACTCAGATTCATCTATTTCCCAGTCTCCATCTACCCTGCTCCTTCTTGCTGTTCAAGGTCAGTGGGGGATGCAGGGGGTTATTGCACATATTGTACATTGTGGCTCAGTCCTTGGAGAACCTGATCTGTGATAGGAGTTTTGAGCTTCCACCAGTATATGGGGACGTAGAAAAATGTGTTCCTGTCTAGCTACTGTGTTGGCACACACCTGCATTTTTTAAAAATTTATTTATTTTAATTGGAGGTTAATTACTTTGCAATATTGTATTGGTTTTGCCATACATCAACATGAATCCACCACAGGTATAAACGTGTTCCCCATCCTGAACCCCTCTCCCTCCTGCCTCCCCATACTATCCCTCTGGGTCGTCTTGTATTTTAATTAGAATATAATTGCTTTATAATGTTGTGTTCATTTCTGCTATATATAAAGTGAATCAACTGTAAATATACATATATTGCCTCCCTTTTGAGCCTCTCTCCCACACCCTCATCCCACCCTTTAGGTCATCACTGAACACTGAGCTGGACTCCCTGTGCTATACAGCAACTTCTCACTAGCTATCTGTTTTACACATGGTAGTGTATATATTGTCAACACTACTCTCTCAGTTCATCCCATTGTCTCCTTCCCCCGCATGTCCACAAGTCTATTACACCTGCATTTTAGATTCAAAGTTAGTCTAGGATCTTCGCGGCCAGGGTGGCAGGCAGCTAGGAGGGGGTGGGAAAAAGAAGGAACTCACTTTCATTGAGTACAATCTTCCTGCAGACACTGCAGGAACCCTTTTCCTTTTTATTCTTCAGAGTCACGAGGTCTTTCCAGTGTTTCCAAGTGTGAACTCCAGAGCCAGCAAGTTCAGGTTCAGATTTAGGATTTGTCAGCTTCTAGCTATGTAACCTTGGGCAATACCTTAAAATCTCTATTCCTCCGTCTCTTGATCTGGAACGTGGGGAGAACAGCAGCAGAGGCCTTGTGAAGATGCATTTTAACACTCCTAGATGGTCTTTGGCACCTGGAAAAAGTGACAGACGTGCTGGCTGTTATTAGAACAATTGTCAACTTCACAGCAACCTCATTTTTCACTCCTCTGAAGATGTTTCTTCTCCTCTCTGTTTTGCGGCAGGTAATACAGGCTCATAGAGGCCGGGCACACGTCCAGAGTCTCACGGAGGGCCTGGCAGGGCTGAGTTTCAAAGCCAGAGCCCTCTGTGCATTGTGACACAGACCACTCAGGCTGTCTGTTCCCCGAGTCCAGCTCCTGTGCCCTCGGGCTCTGTCAGTTCAGATTCCCCGCTTTGCTCCCGGCTCTCGCTTCCATAATGAGCTCTCTGTCAATTACCAGCTCCTGCCCCGGCTGTCTCCAGGGCAGTGGAACCTGATTGTTCTGTCAGGCCGGGGTCTGGGCAGGGCGTCTCAATTTGGGCAGCTATTCAGTGGTCAATCACCATCTAAAACAGAGACAGCAGGGTGGCCTTCCATCCAGTGATTTCTGGAAAGCAGCCAGCCCCTCTCCCCAATAAGGCACTCAATTTCTCAGCATGGAGTTTCCATCAGACATTTCATGCTAAGCCAGGCTAGTCCTAATTATAATTGGTTCTGGTGAGTTTTTGTCGGAGCTATTAAATTCTTTATTTGCCCACCCTCTGAGGCTGTTTTTGACGTTGGGGGAAGAGCCCCGTGTGTCCCTGAAAAAAAGTGTTCTCCCCCAATCTTTGCTAAATCTCACTTTTGCTCCACTTCACTCCGGCCATCAGCAGTCTCTTTAAGTGGACTTTTTTTTTTTTTGCTAGAATATTGGTGCTGGTTATTGCTGTGGTAGTTGGATGGTGTGTCTCCTGATTTCCTTGATAGACTTAAAAAAAGTTACTTAATCATGTCCAACGGTTCTCTGTAGGGAATGAAAGAAAAGTAAAAGAGAAAGTGAAGTCGCTGTCATGTCCGACTCTTTGTGACCCCATGGACTGTAGCCTACCAGGCTCCTATCCACCATGGGATTTTCCAGGCAAGAGTACTGGAGGGACTGGTAAATCAACCTTCTCTTCAATAAGGACTAGCCAGTGGAAGTCTGGACAAAGTATCCTTGTGGTTTCTAAATACAAATTAAATCGGAAGTTTATGGGGTTAACATATGCCATCACTAAGTTTAAATGTGTTGATTTAGGATTTACGTTTTAGCTGGTTATGGTTTGTCATCAGCCAGGATTTTAATATCCATGGGGCAGCAGAGAGGGTGGGTGGGGGCAGGGCTCTCTACAGTTATAAAACACAGGGCACATCCATTATTCTTTTTGGTCCTGAAAGCAAATCTAAAAACTGAAGATTATCATTTTCTCTATCTACTGGATGAAGAAATGAGGCTCAGAGTGGTTAAGTACTTTGCCCCAGGCCACAGAGTTGGCACAGACCCAGGATAAGAACCTCCTGTCAGTTGGATGACAAGCCTCTTTTCCTTCTGCCCACTCTCAGTTGTTTACTCATTTATTCCAAACCTATTTATTGGGAGCTTGCCAGATAGTAATCTAGGCACTTGGGAGTCCAGCAGCAATGAAGCACTTTTTGCCCTGGGGGGAGACAGCCACCAACAACAAACACTCCTCAAAAGTGGTGATTGCTCTGCCGAGGATTAAACTGAAACAAGGCTGGTGGAAGTGTGACCTGGGACAACTTCTATGGAGGGCAAGGAACAGTAGCTATGAAAATGTAAAACGCACACACATTCGCTTTGACTACTGGTTTGATCCCTGGATCAGGAAGATCCCCTGGAAGAAGAAATGGAAACTCACTCCAATATTCCTGCCTGGGAAATCCCATGAACAGAGGAAATTGGCAGGCTGCAGTCCATGGGGTTGCAAAGAGTCAGACACAACTGAGCATGCACGCACAATTTATCCCACCAGCATGTTAGTACATATGGAAAACAAGGATATTCATGGCATCATTGAGCTAGCAGATGAGTGGAAACAACTTATATGTCCGCCAACAGAGTGACGATTAAATAGAATGGTGTGTCCCGACAGTGGAGCATTTTGTAGCCATTAAAAAGAGGGAGTCGGTTTACAGATAAATGATTGACAGATGCCTAGATAGCTAGTAGGTGAAATGGCATCGAAGATATTTTGTCAAGTGAAAAAAGCAGCTTGTAGGGGAGTACATTTAGTGTGCTACCACGTAATTATGGGAAAAAATCAAACCAAAGAATATGTGTTCTTAACTGTGTAGAGCACATTGGGAAAGTAGGAACAACAGTTACCTCCAGGGGACACTGAGGTGGCTGGACAAAGAGGAAGAAAACTTTTCTCTTTTTTCCTCTGTAGAGGAATTTGAATGTACATATTCACATAGTCTCGAAATTTTAGTTATTTTTAAAGATTTTTGTTTGTTTTTGATGTGGCCCATTTTTAAAGTCTTTATTGAATTTGTTACAATATTGCTTGTTTCTGGTTTTACCTTACTGGCCTCGAAGCATGCAGGATCTTAGCTTCCTGACCAGGTATTTAACTTGCACCCCTTGCACTGGAAGGCAGAGTCTTAACCAGTGGACTTCCAGGAAAGCCCCAGGAAAATATTTTAAATTTAAAAAGAAGAGTGGTTATTCAGTTAAAGTCTCCAGGGAGAGTCTCTATTTAAGCAGAGATGATGTGGTTACCTACAGCAATACTGAATTGCTTGGATGTAGGCCAAGGAATAGGTGAAGAGTAGAATTGATGGCCAGGTAAGAATGATGGGTGGGGAGGAAGACATTAAGACTGCTCTCAGGAAGGGATTTCTTTCTTTCTATTTTTAATAAATTTATTTATTTTAATTGGAGGCTAATTACTTTAAAATATTGTAGTGGTTGAAGGCAATGGCAACCCACTCTAGTACTCTTGCCTGGAAAATCCCATTGATGGAGGAGCCTGGTGGGCTGCAGTCCATGGGGTCACTGAGAGTTGGACACGACTGAGCGACTTCACTTTTCACTTTCATGCACTGGAGAAGGAAATGGCAACCCACTCCAGTGTTCTTGCCTGGAGAATCCCAGGGACGGGGGAGCCTGGTGGGCTGCCGTCTATGGGGTCGCACAGAGTCGGACACGACTGAAGCGACTTAGCAGCAGAAGCAGCAGTGGTTTTGATATACACTGATATGAATCAGCCACGTGTGTACATGTGTTCCCCATCCTGAACCCCGCTCCCACCTCCCTCCCCATCCCATCCCTCTGGGTCATCCCAGTGCACCATCCCTGAGCACCCTGTCCCATGCATTGAACCTGGACTGGTGATTTGTTTCACATATGATATTATACATGTTTCAATGCCATTCTCCCAAATCATCCCACCCTCAACTTCTCCCACAGAGTTCAAACTACTGTTCTATACCTCTGTGTCTCTTTTGCTGTCTCACATACAAGGTTATGGTTACCATCTTTCTAAATTCCATATATATGCGTTAGTATACTGTATTGGTGTTTTCCTTCTGGCTTACTTCACTCTGTATAATAGGCTCCAGTGTCATCCACCTCATTAGAACTGATTCAAATGTATTCTTTTTAATGGCTGAGTAATACTCCATTGTGTATATGTACCACAGCTTTCTTATCCATTCATCTGCTGATGGACATCTAGGTTGCATCCATGCCCTGGCTATTATAAACATTGCTGTGATGAACAGTGGGGTACACGTGTCTCTTTCAATTCTGATTTCTTTGGTGTGTATGCCCAACAGTGGGATTGCTGGGTCATATGGCAGTTCTATTTCTAGTTTTTTAAGGAATCTCCACACTGTTCTCCATAGTGGCTGTACTAGTTTGCATTCCCACCAGCAGTGTAAGAGGGTTCCCTTTTCTCCACACCCTCTCCAGCATTTATTGCTTGTAGACTTCTGGATAGCAGCCATTTTGACTGCCATGAAATGGTACCTCATTGTGGTTTTGATTTGCATTTCTCTGATAATGAGTGATGCTGAGCATCTTTTCATGTGTTTGTTAGCCATCTGTATATCTTCTTTGAAGAAATGTCTGTTTAGCTCTTTGGCCCATTTTTTGATTGGGTTGTTTATTTTTCTGGAATTGAGCTGCAGGAGTTGCTTGTATATTTTTGAGATTAGTTGTTTGTCAGTTGCTTCATTTGCTATTATTTTCTCCCATTCTGAAGGCTATCTTTTCACTTTGCTTATAGTTTCCTTCATTGTGCAAAAGCTTTTAAGTTTAATTAGGTCCCATTTGTTTATTTTTGCTTTTATTTCCACTACTCTGGGAGGTGGGTCATAGAGGATCCTGCTGTGATTTATGTCAGAAAGTGTTTTGCCTATGTTTTCCTCTAGGAGTTTTGTAGTTTCTGGTCTTACGTTTAGATCTTTAATCCATTTTGAATTTATTTTTGTGTATGGTGTTAGAAAGTGTTCTAGTTTCATTCTTTTTCAAGTGGACAAGGATGGGATTTCAATGATGAACCACAGTCCTTAAGGTGGGGAAGAAGAAGGTGTAAGACAATACAAGGTAACACTAGATGACGATTAATCATGATGCAGATTTCCAAGGAACTGAGAGTTTTGAACATGAATTTTAAACATACTGAAGAAATAGGGAGCAAAGAGGACACCCTCCCCACCTCTCAGAACTAAGTAAAATACTAAACAGCATGGAAAAAATATTGCCTGGCCTCTTGGGGCTTACAGTCTAGTATGATTTACACAGAACTGGAAATTACTAGACGGTTGGCTGTTCCAAAGCACAGGGTGCCATAAAGGGTTGTAACAAGGGCACCTGTGCTTGACTCAGTGTTGACCTTCAGTATTTGTTAAATGGGTGGGCTTCCCTGGTGGCTCAGCTGGTAAAGAATCCTCCTGCTATGCAGGAGACCCAGGTGAGACCCCTGGGTCGGGAAGATCCCCTGGAGAAGGGAACGGCTACCCACTCCAGTATTCTTGCTTAGAGAATTCTATGGACAGAAGAACCTGGCGAGCTCTACTCCATGGGGTCGAAAAGAGTCAGACATGACTGAGAAACTAACACTTTCACTTTTCACTTCATTTGTTAAATGAATACTTCTTAGCCTTTTATTGCAAACTCTCTTATCTTATCTCATTGATTCATGCCTATTCTTCTTCCTTCTCCAATAAAATAGAAAGCTCTTTAAGGGTGGGGAAGTGTACTGTGAACCATTGTGAACTGTGAACTTTGGTGTTGGAGAAGACTCTTGAGAGTCCCTTGAACTGCAAGGAAATCAAACCAGGCAACACTAAAGGAAATCAGTACTGAATATTCATTGGAAGGACTGATGCTGAAGTTGAAACTCCAATACTTTGGCCACCTGATGTGGAGAACTGACTCATTAGGAAAGACCCTGATGCTGGGAAAGATTGTAGGCAGGAAGAGAAGGGGATGACAGAGGACGAGATGGTTGGATGGCATCACCTACTTGATGGACATGAATTTGAGCAAGCTCTGGGAGTTGGTGATGGACAGGGAAGCCAGGCGTGCTGCAGTCCATGGGGTCGGAAATAGTCAGACACGACTGAACAACTGAACTGAACTAACAGAGCCAAGTCCCACAGGTTCAGGTATAAAGGCATATTTTAAATTGGTTTATTAACCATGACTTTTGTTGCAATTGACAGAAAGCTAACTCCATCTGCCTTAAGTGAAAAATGGAATTAACTTCCCCAGAAGACCAGAAAGTTCACAGGGTAAACATGGTTCCTGGCACACCTGTATCCTTGGGTTCATTACGACTTTCCCTGGGATTCTGTCTGGGCTGCTCTCTCTCCACTTTGTCCATGCTGGATCATTGCCAGATAGCTCCTCCTGAGTGATGCAAAGGCCACTGGCAGCTCTAGGCTGAAGCATCCTTAACCACAGTGAGAGGAATACCCTCTTCCATGGAATTCCCATGGTGGACAGGATTCATCTGCCTTGGGTCCACATGTCACCCCAGACTAGAGAGAGGGGCTTCTTTAATAAGCTGTGTCATGAGCTGATTTTGGAGCCAGGGAAGGGGTCAAGCCTGTCAAATCTCATAAATAGAACATGGAGGAACCACATTTACTCAAAGGAATGTTGGGATGCTGTTACTGAAGAAAGCAGAGGAGTCTGGCTGGGCAGGCGAAAACCCCAAGGATCTAAACACCTGGGGATTGCACCAGAAACTGCTCACCAGGTTATTGGGAAGATTAAATGAGATCCAGTGTATAAAGACCTGCCATGGTGCTAAGTAGGGGTTCACTGCATTTATATTCTCTGTAATGCTCCTGTTGTATTTTGGGCTCTGACTATGCCTTGTGTGATGGCAGATAAAAATCTCTGACCTCTTGGGGTCTATGAGATCTGAGGATGTTTCTTTGTCTGAGGTTCCTCGTGGTCCATCTCAACAGAAATGGCCACAGCTGTTCTCTCTGTATCACACTCCTTGCCATGTGACCTGCAGCTCCTTCCAGCAGAAGTGCTGTCTGCTCTCACACATCTTGAATTGAGGTGGTGACATGTTTTGGACAATGGAATGTGGCAGAAGGAACAGTATGTCGTTCCGAGCTGGGCCTCACCTTTCCTGTGCAGTGGATCCCGAACCTGCGCTAGCCTGCTAGAGGATTTCCCTGGTGGCTCAGTGGTAAAGAATCCGTCTGCCAATGCAGCAAGCGCTGGTTCGATTCCTGGGTCAGGAAGATCCCCTGGAGAAGGAAATGGCAACCCACTCCAGTATTCTTGCCTGAGAAATCCCCTGGACAGAGGAGTCTGGCGGGCTGCAGTCCATGGGGTTGCAAAAGAGTCGGACACAACCTAGCTACTAAACAACAAAACAACAAAGCCTGCTGGAGCTTGAGACCACGTGGACACGGTGTTCCCAGCCAAGGCTCATCCTGGACTAGCCAGATCCCAGCTGACCTGCCGTCCATGCAGACTCTGAATCAAGCCGGGATCCGTAGGACTGCCCAGCGGACCCACAGACAAGTGAGCTAGATAAATGACTATGATCTTATGCCAGTAAACCTTGGGGTGGTTTGTTCTGCTGAATAACAATTCCACATGTTCTTTTGTAGCCCAGGTCTTCTGTATCTTCAAATCTTGCTAAATGCTACTTTCTGCTCACTCCCTGAATATATTTGAGGAGATAAAGGCCCTTTGCTCCCCCCAAAGCTGAGCCCCTCTGCATATTAAACAGCTCTCTTTCCATAGCTTCAGTTCCCAGGGTTTAGATCGACAAGGGTTGGGCAGATGTCTCTGCAATACAAGCAGTTTCAAAGATGCTGCTCTTGATCGTGTCAGCGTGGCATGTTGACTTTCCTTGTTTGCTGAAGTCATGCGTGTTTTTATGAGGAAGCCCATCCTTTCCCCTGGTTGCTGTATGGTTCCTGTCTGTGGTTTTCAGAAGTTTACTCTTTTACACCTTTGTTTTCAATGCTTTACTAAATGAGCCTGTGGCGTCAGACATCAGAGGACCCAGGCTGCATCCCTTTGAGCGGATCTGCTCCAAGGTTTCTTCAAGGGCAGCTCTAGAGGTCGTCAGGATTGACCTCAGAGGACTTCAGAAACGATGACATAGAACCAAATGCCTGAAGGTGTTAGCACAGAGTTTGACACGTAGAAGGGGCTTGACACACAAATAGTTCTTTTTCTTCCTAACGCTTGTCACCCTCATGAAGTCCCTGCCATGTGACAGGCCCTGTGATTGTAGCTGGGGATACAGTGACAAATAGGGTATCAAAGAGGCTATGTTTTAAATAGGGTGATTATTTAAAAAAAAAAAACATGGTAAACAAACAGACTGGGCTTTCCAGTGGTAAAGAATCTGCCTGCCAATGCAGGAGATGCAAGAGATGTGATCTCTATCCCTGGGTCAGGTAGATCCCCTGGAAAAGGAAGTGGCAACCCACTCCAGGATTCTTGCCTGGAAAATTCCATGGACAGAGAAGCCTGGCAGGCTATAGTCCATGGGGAGGCAAAGAGCTGGACATGACTGAGCGACTGAACACATATGTAGAGAGCCCCCAGGATAAGGGAACACGTAGGAGGATATTTACTCTCCTCTGTAGCGTGGAATGGCCATGCAGGAAAAATCTCAGATCTGCCTGTTGGGTGGTGCTCAGGAACAAGGACTTAGGGTCGGTCAGCATGCCTGGTTTCAAAGCCTAGTTTTACAATTTATGACAGGTGTGACTTCTTATAAATGACTTCAACTGCACTAAGCCCCAGCTTCTTCATCTCTAAAAATAGTGAAATGATGGTACCCAGTTCATGGGGATTTTGTAGCAATGAAATGAGAGGGAGTGGTCAATCCTGAGCAGAATGCCTGCTCCATGTCCAGAAAGATGTTTTTCTGGCCTTCTCACAGTGTATGAGAAAACCAAGCCTCTGAGAAGTGCTGTGACTTGCTGAGTTTGTGCTGACATGGAAGGGCAGGGCCAGGCCTCTTGGTTCCCAGATCAAATTTTTTTTTTTTTTTTCAAATGCTGCACTCACTGTAAGTTTAAATAAGTGGTTATTGGAGTGGAAATCTTCCAGGGTATAAAATGACAAAACAAATTCTCAGAAGGGAGAAAGGCTTTCTTCTAATTCCTAAATCAAAGAGTTATTTTTCAAGTTTTGAAAGAGAGTTGATTTTCTTTCTTTCTTTCTTTCTTTTTAATCTAGAAAAAGAACAAGTTAAAAGGTAGCACTTTATTTTCTTTTTAAAATTTTTTTAAATTGAAGGATAATTGCTTTACAGAATTTTGTTGATTTCTGTCAAACCTCAACATGAATCAGCCACAAGTATATACATGTCCCCTCCTTTTGAACCTCCCTCCTATCTCCCGCCCCATCCCACCCCTCTAGGTTGATACAGAACCCCTGTTTGAGTTTCCTGAGCCATACAGCGATTTCCCTTTTTTATATATGGTAATGTAAGTTTGCAAGTGACTCTTTCCATACATCTCACCATCTCCTCCCCTCTCCCCGTGTCCATAAGTCTATTCTCTTTGGCTGTTTCTCCATTGCTGCCCTGTAAGTAAATTCTTCAGTCAATTTTCTGAGTTTAAAAAAATTGATTACAAATTAAGCCAGTAAACCATCAGAGCTTTTAGGGATTTTAGCAAACAGCCTGTTAGCCAGAGGGATTGATTTAGTTCCTGGGACAGGTCTGCTATCCTGTTACACCAGGCACCTTGGAGAAGGTAGGAAAGCAAACACCTAGGATCCTCCATCTAGCACACATGGAGAAGAGATTTGGGAAGCGAGGGGCTGCATGGGGGTGGCGTAAGACAGACAGGGCACAGGAAGAGAAGGGAGCAGGGCAAGCTCTGTGTGTTCCAGGAGGCTTCCACCAGAAGCTCATCCACCTGGTGACAGCCAGGCCCTAGAAAGGCCAGACTGAATTAGCAAATCAGACAACATACATACAGGCTGAGCAAGGCAGCTTCTGGGTGGTACCAATACAGAACAAGTATATAAAGGAACAACAGTGAACTTCATCAGACGCTGTCTTTTTTTTTTTTTTGGCTGTGCTGGATCCTAGTTATAGCATTTGACCTCTTCGCTGAGGCACACACATTCTTAGTTGCAGCATATGGGATTTGTTTCCCTGACCAGGGATCAAACCCAGACCCCCTGTATTGAGAGCTCACAGTCTTAGCCACTGGACCACCAAGCAAGTCCATGACCTCTTTTCCTGATGTGAATGAATTCCCTTGTTATTGGGAAAATCCTATTTTATAAACACAACCATTAGGTTGGGTAGCTGTGTTGATCAGGGTGACTGATGTCAGTTGTTATAACAAACAACCCCATAATTTCAGTGGCTCAACACAATCAAAATTTGTTTCCTCCAACATAAAGTTCAATGGGGTTGGACTGTTGAATTTCCTAAGTCCAGATGACTCAGTAATCCAGGTGCCATTCGGTCAAGGCCCCCAGATATCAGAGTCCCTCTGCAGGCTCAGAATTCAATATTAGAAATTTTACATTCAGGTAGCACATGATCAATAAGAAAGAGTAGAATAGTTCATAGTTCGGAACCAGCCATAAGATCAGGATCACAGAGTCTGGGAAATACAGTTTGACTGTATGCTCAGAAAGAGGAAGGTGGGTCTGGTGACCACTTGGCCAGATGCTGCCTTGATATCAGAGGGAAGAGGAGCAGTTGGTTGAACTGGGAGGGTGGGTTCACATCACCCGCATGTCCTTTCTTCAATCCAGAGTGCTTTGGTTTCTTCCTTCTTCTTAAATAACTCCAGCTCTTAAGGGAAGTGAATAGAATAGAAAGCTTCAGGTGTGTTTAAGGCTGGCTTCATCCTCTATTTGGTTTTGTGCCAGACCCAGTGGGCCAAGTGAAGAATGACAATGGGGTGCTGATGTTCACAGCTAACAGAGGACACAGGCTCTTGTTTCAGCATATGTGCTAAGTCGCTTCAGTCATGTCCGACTCTTTGCCACCCTATGGATTCTAGCCCACCAGGCTCCTCTGTCCGTGGGATTCTCCAGGCAAGAATACTAGAATGGGTTGCCTTGCCCTCCTGCAGGGGATCTTCCCAACCTAGTTCTGCTCTGGCAGGTGGATTCTTTACCACTAGCCCCACCTGGGAATCCAGTGTCAGCATAATCCATGAAAGAATCCATGTACATATCAGACACTAAGACTTTGGTTTCTTGTCTAGCCACTTGCTGGGTTGGTCCAGGCACAATTGGTCTGTTATTCCTGGTAGTGTGAGTGCATCTTCAAGATCTTCAAACTTTCCTGGGGAAAAAAATGTGCTGTACAAGGCAAAGCTTAGGAGGGCAAGAGGGATAATTAGGGGTCTGTAATGGAGGGTAAATGTCTCTTATCAGTCAGTGGGAGAGGGAGGTTTGAAACTGAGCTTTATCCTTTATCAGTTGAGCTCTGTTAGCCTAAATTAATTATTTCTATAGTTTATCTTCTCATTCACATGCTTATCTTAAAGTCCAACAGCTCTTTATTCAAATTCATTCTTTTATGCTTTGAGCTGTTTGGCTTTTGGAAAGCCCTTTAACCATTTTAAACTTCTATTTTTGTATTTCTAAGTTGGATTTGATGATTTCCAAAACCACTCTAGACTCTCATCTTTTATGTCTGTCTAAAGGAAAATCCAAAAGGGAAGAAGTGGAGGTGAATGGCTAAGAGTCTGGGTGTCCATTTCCATTGAGATCTCAGATTTCCTCTCTGAGATTCTGGTAGGCGTTTCACAAACGTTCTCACAACTTATAAGAGAGGTATAATTATTACCATTACATAGCTGTAATCATTACAGTTCTGCTAGGCTCAGTAACTAGACCAAGACTGAATTGTTTGTAAGTGGTGGAGCAGAGATTCAAATTCACTTCTGCTTACACCAAATGCCATGGGCTTGTCACTCTGACTCCCCTGTAGGGAGGAGCTGATTAAACGTGAAGACAAAGAGTAGACTCAGACAATAGAGTTTGTTTAGAGGGGCTGAAAGGATTTACCATTAAAGATAGGATATCCAGGAAAGGGGTTATTGTTAGAGGAAAGAAAAAGATTGAGAGACAACAAACAACATAAAAACAACAAAACAAGTGCAACTTGCAAGCAGCACTTTTGCTGGATAGAAAAACTGAGAGTTGGCTGGGTTTCCCAGGTATCCAGTGGTAAAGAATCTGCCTGCCAATGCAGGAGACGAAAGAGATCTGTGTTTGATCCCTCACTCAGGAATATCCCCTGGAGGACAAAATGCAACCTACCCCAGGGTTCTTGTCTGAAACATTCCACGGACAGCGGAGCCTGGCCAGCTACAATCCATGGGTTCACAAAGAGTCAGACTGAGTGATTGAGTACACACACACACACACACACACACACACACAAGAGTTAGCTAAGGTTTATTTTGTGCTTAACATATGATTGGGTCTTTCTGGTGCATGTAATAGAAGCAAACTGGAACTAATGTGTTACAAGGATATAGTCTTACAGAGCTCAAGGTCATGGATTTAGCTGAATTTAAGAGAAGGTTTGGAAGTGGGGATCAGAAGGATCTCAGGCTTCCAAGTCTTGTCTCTACTTCTCTCTGCTGGTTTATTTTAGCCTTTTCTTCCTCCGTGACAGACAGGCTTCCCCTGATTTACAGTCTTTGGGGTAGGACCTGGCTGTCCCATGAGTTCCTGGTTAGCGTGCTTCACAGAGACCCAGCCACCCACAGAGGCTGACTTTCTGTCTCAACTCCCACTTACTGCCACATCCAAGTTCCTCCAAAGAGAGTGATTGGCCTGGTGGATTAAGGAAGCCATCCACTTAGTCCAGTCAATCCTGGCTTTCCATTGTGTTGAAGAAAGCAAGCAGTGACAGGCTGCAGAGGTTAGGAGCCTGGGAGGGCCCTGTGGTGTCCTGCCCAGGTGTCTGACCAGGAGTTAAAAATCTATCAGCCCTCTTCTGACACTGCTTTGCCTGCAATCATGTCCATTTTATAAGAGGAATATAGGACCTCTCGAGCCGATATGGTCTTCAGACATGTCCCAGAGAGAGGGCATGTCAACCTTCCCCCGTGTGGGACATGTCTGAAGACCCTCTTGGCTCCTGAGGTCCTTTCGGGCTGGTGTTAGCCTGTTTGGGGCTTGAATCACAGCTTAATTTCTTCCTCTTCTCTATTCTATGTCCTTCCCTTCTATCCTGCAAAGTTACCCTCCATTTAATTTTCTGTGTCCAAATTTTCATTTGCGTCTGCTTCCTGGAGAACAGAGCCCATGACAGCTGGTTCCCTGAGGTGCCTAGGAAAGAAGATGCTAAGGTGAGATTCTGGAACTACTTATCGATGATGAGGTCTCCATCCATGGGGTTCAGAGGAGCACAGAGGCCTGCAGCACCAGGCAAGAGAAGATTCACTGTTGGTAAGCTGGGGTGGTTATTGCTGGGAGGGGATGCATTTGTTGGTGTCATGTATCAGATGTCTTGTAAATATGGGGCAAAGAGTAAATAGAAGGGCAATGAAATAGAGTGCCCATTGCTAAGCTCAAGAGATACTCTGGAAAACCATAGTGAAAAGGAGAGAGTGACTAAACTGGCAAAGAAGAGCTAAGTGTGAAAGCAGGGACCTCCTGATCAGCATTGCAAAGAGGCTTTCAAGTACACAGCAGTAAAGCAGAGAAAGCTGAAGACAGGACAGAAGTCTTGGAAGAAAAATTAACGGATGTTGTATATTAATGCACACATCTGGAATCTAGAAAAATGGTATAGGTGATCTTTTTTTAGCTTTTTATTTTGTATAGGGGTATAGTCAATTAATAAACAATGTTGTGATAGTTTCAGGTGGACATCAAAGGGACTCAGCCGTGTGTGTGTGTGTGTGTGTGTCTGTGTGTCTGTGTGTCTGTGTGTATATACATGTATCCATTCTCCCTCAAATCCCCCTCCTATCCAGGCTGCCACATAACATTGAGCAGAGTTCCATGTGCTATCCAGTAAGGCCTTGTGATCAATTTTAAATATAGCGGTGTGTTCATGTCCATCCCAAACTCCCTAAGTATCCCGTGCCCCCTCCTTCCCTTTGGCAACCATAAATCCACTCTCTAACTCTGTGAGTCTCTAAAAAGTTAGTTCATTTGTATCATTTATTTTTAGATTCCACAGAAAAAGGATGTCATAGGATATTTCTTCTTCTCTGTTTCACGTACTTCACTTGGTATGATAGTTTCTGGGTTCATCCATGTTGCTGTAAACGGCACGGTTTCATTCTTTTTGATGGCTGAGTCATATTCCATTGAATATATGTACCACATCTTCTTCATCCATTCCTCTGTCGATGGGCATTTGGTTGCTCTCAAGTCCTGGCTGTTGTAAACACTGCGGCAATGAACATTGTGGTGCATGGATCCTTTGGAATCATATTTTTCTCCGGATAACATGCTCAGAAGTGGGATTGCAGGTCATATGGTAACTCTATTTTTAAGTTTTCTTTCTTTTTTTTTTTTTTTTTAAAGGAACCTCCATACTTTTCTCAACAGTTGCTGCATTAGGATACACAGGGTACCTTAATTTTTATTTCAAGGTCTGTTGCTAGGGTAACCATCATGCTACAGACCCCATCCTCCTGATGGGCAGAAGACCCCAGAATATAGTTACTGGACATCTACTCCCTAGACTCTCTCTACATATACAGCCTGGAAGAGCAAATGATTTTCCCAAACCGTGTTAACAGTGCCACCAAGTTTCAGATGCAACTTTGTCTATCTTCAAAGCCATTGTTCTTCTTTTTACATCCTGCTGTTTTCCTATTTAATGCATATTTTTAAATAATCAATCTGTTGACAAAGTGTCTAAATTTACAGGCAGAGAAAAACCAAGTTGATAGACAACACCTGCAGTGTGTAGCTGGAAAGAGTTGGAACACTGTGTGTAAGACAATGAGCTGAGTGTTTGTGATTTGTTCATTCATTCTTTGATGTATTATCTAACAAGCCTTTATTAAGCCCTTACACCATGCCAGGCCCTAGGCTAGGTACTATGGATACAGCAAGGATTAAAGTTTAGATTGTGATTCCAAAAGTTTATGATCCAGCAGAACAGAATGGCTTGTAAACAAGTAAGTGTAATAAATGACTTAAAGGCAGATAAAGGAAGGTGAAAGCTTCCATTTATAACCTATGAGAATAACTGAGCACCATTTTTTGAAGTCAGAAGCCTGCAGGACTACTGTGCCCACCAGGATCAGTTAAATGCTGGCATTATCTGGTATCCTTCCACTCAAAGTTGGAAAGAGCACTGTTGTGTTAGGTGCTAATAAAACATGAAGACATGGTCCACTTTTTTTTCTAGCACTGGTTTCTGTATGTCCCGTGTTTCTATGTGTCCCACAAACATATATGTACGTTTCTACAGTCTACAGCCGCTCTCCTACTCACTGGGCACCTGTCAGAGCTTCCAATGGTAAAAGTTCAGGAAAGAAGAGCTGTTGGTTGCCTGGCAGGGTCCTCGTGGAGAAGGGTCAAAGCATCCATATGCCCTCCCTTCTGGTCCACTTCCCCACCCATACAGGTGGCTGGAGGATGAGTTCAGGCTCCACTGCTCACAGCTCCAGCACACCAGCTCCCTGGGCTCCATCCCCCGCCCATGTGTATCCTCCACGCAGCCAGAGGTTGATAGGCCCAAGCGTTACATTTCATCTGGTGCAGGGGTCCTCTTGGCCTCAGGTGGCCCATCTACGCTGTTACTGCAGCATTCTGCATTCGTGACAGGGGCTCAACTTCTAAGTCAAGTGATACTTTGCCTTTCATTCTGCTATCATGTCTTGTGTTTTGAACTTTTTATTTTGTATTGGGGTATAGCCGATTAACAATCTTGTGATAGTTTCAGGTGAGCAGCGAGAGGACGCAGACATGCATATATACACATCCATTCTCCCCCACACCCCGATCCCATCCAGGCTGCCACATAACATTAAGCAGAGTTCCATGTGCTATACAGTAAGTCCTCATTGGTTATCCATTTAAAATGTATCTGCTATCATGTGTTTTTTTTTAATTTTAATTGGAGGCTAATTACTTTACAATATTGTAGTGGTTTTTGCCATACACTGACATGAATCCACCATGGGTGTACATGTGTCCCCATCCTGAACCCCCCTCCCACTTCCCTCCCCAGCCCATCCCTCAGGGTCATCCCGGTGCACCAGCCTCGAGCACCCTGCCTCATGCATCAAACCTGGACTGGCAATCTATTTCACATATGATAGTATACATGTTTCAGTGCCATTCTCTCAAATCATCCCACCCTCGCCCTCTCCCACAGAGTCCAACAGTCTGTTCTGTACATCTATGTCCCTTTTGCTGTCTTGCATGTAGGGTCATTGTTACCATCTTTCTAAATTCCATATATATGCATTAGTATACTGTATTGGTGTTTTTCTTTCTGGCTTACTTCACTCTGTATAATAGGCTCCTGTTTCATCCACCTCATTAGAACTGATTCAAATGTATTCTTTTTAATGGCTGAGTAATACTCCATTGTGTATATGTACCACAGCTTTCTTATCCATTCGTCTGCTGATGGACATCTAGGTCGCTTCCATGTCCTGGCTGTCGTAAACAGTGCTGAGATGAACATTAGGGTACACGTGTCTCTTTCAATTCTGATTTCCTCAGTGTGTATGCTCAGCAATGGGATGCCCAGCAATGGGCTGCCCAGCTGGGTCGTATGGCAGTTCTATTTCCAGTTTTTTAAGGAATCTCCACACTGTTCTCCATAGTGGCTATACTAGTTTTTATTCCCACCAACAGTGTAAGAGGCTTCCCTTTTCTCCACACCCTCTCCAGCATTTATTGTTTGTAGACATTTGGATAGCAGCCATTCTGACCAGTGTGAGATGGTACTTCATTGTGGTTTTGATTTGCATTTATTATGTGTTGTGTCTATAAACTTTTTAGAATCCAAGGGAGAAAGAGGGGTCACTGGTGGGGCGGAAATCGGGTACTGATGCCTGAGTGCTCTTAGTACTACAGAAACAACAATTTCATTTTTGAAGCCAAGGCAAGAGCACATGAGTTGAGGAGAGAAACAGGCATGCTTCATCCAAACTGCTCCACATGCCAAGACAGGCATGCCAAATGCTTACATCCACCAACAGGCACTGGGCTCCGTGCCGGCCTGGGCACACTCATGAACCTCTAGCCTGGATGGACTTGTCCTTGTTATAGCCAAGACTGCATGGGTCTTACTGCCGTGCTTGGCACAAATTCACTCCCAAATGAAAAAAGGGGTTGATGCTTAATGTGGTTTAAGAATGGATGCTCAGTAGACTGTCCCAAGAAGGATGGTCACATATGTGACTCAAATGGACCCTCTATGCATGCGTAACACTCTCTGGGGGCTTCCCTCATAGCTCAGTCGGTAAAGAATCTGCCTGCAATGCAGGAGACCCCAGTTCGATTCCCGGGTTGGGAAGATCCTCAGGAGAAGGGATAGGCTGGCTACCCACTCCAGTATGCCTGGGCTTCCCTTGTAGCTCAGCTGGTAAAGAATCTGCCTGCAATGTGGGAGACCTGGGTTTGATCCCTGGGTTGGGAAGATCCCCTGGAAAAGGGAAAGGCTACCCACTCTACTATTCTGGCCTGGAGAATTCCATGGACTATACAGTCCATGGGGTCACAAAGAGTCAGACATGACTGAGCGACTTTCACTTTCATTTATTCTCTGTGTGTGTTTTCACACATGTGCATACACACACATGTATCTGAGGTTCCCAGGAGGAGGGAATTACTCCTGCAGAGAAGGAGGCCGGCATTGGCATTTCTGTGAGTCCTGGGCTATCAAGAGAAGTACAAACTTGGAAGAAGATCTAGAAGTATCCTCTGAGAACAAGCTAGAAGAAGTCCATCACCGGGAAAGCTGACCCCCGTTTCCCCTCCAGCCTCAGCCTCCAGCCACCCGGCCTCACCCACTGCAGTGGCTTTGCCCACAGATCTGTGTTTCTCCCACACCCAACTCTTCCATCTTTCCTTGGCTCATGCCGTCTCCCTTCCTGGAAAGCCTCCATGTATCCTCGCCTTCACTTGACAAGGGCCCCCTCCCCTGTGCTCCAGAGGCTGTGGGTGCCCCCCGGCCCACCCTCGTCTCAGCTTGCCTGCAGCAGCAATGAGCAGCCACACCTGCCTCCAGCCACCAGCCCCTCCTGCCTGCTGCTTCTCTGCCCCACGGCTGCCTTTGGCAGAAGCCAGCTCCACAGAGCACAGGGAAGATATGAAGAGACTTCACACCTCCCCGGAGCAAACCCCAGTCAGTAAGGGGCAAGAGCATATGAACACATGCCCAGCTTCCTGGGCCCTTGAGAGGACAATTCTGGGATGCATTTTACACAGTTGCCACTTGTGGGTACAGGGTCACCTGCCCACGAATGCCTCTTGAGTGGCTTTTGTTCCTCTGGAATCACCTTCCCCTGGATCTCACTTCCTCAGGGTCAGCTTGGGCGGGGGAAGTCCTGAGACTCCAGGTAAGATGTGCAAATTCCTCACAGCCTTAGCTGGTGCTGGCACCTGACAAATGGTGAGGGTCCTCTCCTCCAGGTGCTTCCCAGGCGATGCTAGGGGAGAAGAACTCACCTGTCAACGCAGGAGGCATACGGGATGTGAGTTCAAACCCTGGGTTGGGAAGATCCCCTGGAGGAGAGCATGGCAACCCACTCTAGTATTCTTGCCTGGAGAGTCCCATGGACAGAGGAGCCTGGAGGGCTACAGTCCACGGGTCACAAAGAGTTGGATGAGACTGAAGAGACTCAGCAGGCACGCCTTTCTCAGAGGCTGCCCATCACAGCACGTAGCTCCATACATCACAATGGCCTGTTTCCTGCCCTGCCCTCCCCTCTTCCCCAGACCCTGCGTTCCTGGTGGGGAGGCAGCTATGTCTTTGTCCCTTTAGACTCCCAGTGCTTGGAAGATAGGAGAGTCTCAGTAAATATTTGTTTTCTAACTCGAGGATTCACCAACCACAAGGCTTAGTTACTTCCTTTACAAACACGCCTATAATCCCCCTGATCTTTAAGAGTTTCCAAGAGGACGACAGGGTCACTTAAAGCTCCAGGCACAAGGGGGTGTCCTGATATATTATGACCACATGTTATATCCTGAACCGCACCCCCTCCCCAGATGTGTATGTTGACGCTTAACCCCCAGCGTCTCAGAATGTGACTGTATTCGTGGACAAGGCCTCCAAAGAGATGTTATTTAAGGTAAAAGGAGGTCAAAAGGTGGGTCCTAACCCAATCTGACTGTTGTCCTCAGAAGAAGAGGAAATGAGATCACAGAGAGAGTGCCACCAGGCGCGGACGAAGAGAAGACAGCCGTCACTGCAAGCCGAGGCGAGCGGCCTCAGAAGAAACCAACCCTGCCCGCATTCTAATCCCGGATTTCCAGTGTCCAGAGTGATGAGAAGACAAATCTGTTATTTAGGCCATCCAGTCTGTGGTATATTCCTACCGCTGCCCTGGGAGACTAATACACTGTGGTTATCTGCGGTTATAATCATAGATGCGGGGAGAGTGTATCCCAGAACTAGAAGAGCTGGCTTACATTTCTTAGATATTTTTAGGGGCTTTGATCTTGCTCAGATTTTTCTGACCCAACATTTTTTCTTTTCGTATAAATGCTGCTTCCAAGGCAGGATTAAAATGCGATTAAAAACAATCTGGGTCATAATACATAAACACACTCATGCTGGGTCTGCCTTCCTGATCCTGAAACACTTTTCCTAGACTCATGGGCCAAGTAGTGTAGCTGTAACCCAGGTGAGCACTCCCACTGCTGCTCAGGCCAAGATGCGGCCAGAGCAAAGCTTGAGGACAAGCCGGGGCGACAGGGACAGAGGGCACCTTGCCCAACGCAGCGCCCTCCTGTGATCCGTTCAAACCGGGTCAGCAAGGAGCTCACCAACACCGAGATGAGCCGCTGGGTCACTCTGGGTGGGCCCCCGCCTCCCAGCATCATGATTCTCCCAGGAAGGAGCCTGGTTTCCAGCCCTGTGTGTGCCCTCATCCAGGAGAGAAAGAGCAGCTCGATTCATTGACACCGCCTCGCAGATCTTTAATGTGTATCCAGGTTCAGGGCCAGTTATATTTTACAAATAGATTTCTTACAGCATTAAGTTGCATGCCACAACACCCATCCGTTTTAAGTGTACAGGTCGATGATTTTTCACAAGTATATTTACAAATTTATGCAGCCATCACCTCATTATAATTTTTTAACATCTTCATCCCTCCAGGAAGAATCATCACGGTCATTCATGGTCCCCTTCCATCCCTCTTCCATACCTCCTTCCACTCAAGGTAAACACAAATTGACTTTCTGTCTCTGTAGATTTTCCTTCCCTGGACATTTCTTATCAGTGAAATCAGGTGGAATGTGGTCTTTTGCATTTGGCTTCTTTCACTGAGCATCATGGCTCTGAGGTTTATCCATGTTGGAACATGCATCAGTACTTTGTTCTTTTTAATTGCTAAACTATATGTAATTAATTGCATACAGTAATCAGAGCTTACCGCTTTAAGTTATATTGTGTGTGTGGCGGGGTGGGGGGGCTAAGAGGAGTTGTGGACATGTTGGGTGGGTGGGGGTGGCTTACTCTGTATTAAGCTATTTTAGTGTCTGTCCCTTCCCAAGACTTACGTGACCTTTTTATGAGGCATAAGCTGGGGCCGGACAGGGAATCTAGCTGGTGGCTGCTTCTATCGCAAAGGCAAGGGCTGGACAGAACAACCTGTTTTTCCCTCCTTCCCAGGCCTTTGGCACATTTCCTCTGAAATCAACAGAGATCCCTGATTGCTCAAGCCGTAGGACCTTCTCCCTCTTAACTGAATGATTTTCATGCTTGACTTGTCTTATTTCAAAAGTTGACCTCCTCATTCTCTTCAAGACTAAGGTCAAGGTCATAATGACCTTATTACGCTCTGTCCCATGAGGTAAGTTCTGAGGCTTAAGTTGATAGGGAGTTCGGCAAAATGCCACCTTGTGAAGCACCTGCCAGAATCCTCCTGCCCCGTGGTTGGCCTCATGGGATTTGTTAAGTGGTACCCAGACCAGGCTTTGTGCCGAACTCAGTGAGAGGACCCAGGCACTGCCCAGAGGGATGCTGATGAGTTGGAGCGTATCCCAGTGTTGTTATTGTTTAGTTGCTAAACCCTGTCTGACTTTCTGTGACCCCATGGACTGTAGCCCACCAGGCTCCTCTGTCCTTGGGATTTCCCGGGTAAGAATACTGGAGTGGGTTGTCATTTCCTTCTCCAGGAGATCTTCCTGACCCAGGGATCAAACCCATGTCTCCTATGTCTCCTGTACTGGCAGGCACATTCCTTACTGCTGAGCCACCAGGGAAGCCCTTATTCCAAAGAGGCCAGCCTAGTAGGCAGAGTATCTACCATATTCATGCAGCATGTTCGTATTTGTGTTCAAGAAGGGCCATCATATGGGAGGAATGAGCTAGGAGTTCCTCTCTGACTGTCCAGAAGGCTAGAAAAATGCCGTGTGTGTGAGTCACAGTGTGTGATGATAGGAGGGTGACCGCAGCAAGGGAGGAGTCCCATGGGCAAGGGGCTTGCGATCCAGCCAGAACACCAGACCCAATAGGTGATGTAGATCCACATTCAGAGTTTAGACAGAATTCTGGTTGTGTCACCTGGGACACTCAGCTTGGGCTGGGAGGAGAAAGCTGCTATTTGTGCCTCGGACTCTCTTCTGCTGAAGGCATGGGGATGCCAGCATCCTGCCTGCCCTTGGCCAGGACTGTTGAGTTTCTGGGCATGGCTGACCCTTCTCAAGAAGAGCCTCTGGGTACTTCCAAGAGGGTAATTTCTTTTTTGTCACTGTAGGCATTTTCCCATTTTCTTGAGCTCTGGGCTTTGGGGTTAAATGGCTGGGGTTAAGTAATGAGAAAGAAGTAAATCCATGAGGGATTCCCATGTAGCCTAATGTCCACAACTCTATCGTCCCCAGTAAGTCCTCCTTAATATTCCCAGAGTTACTGAGGCAGTTTAATGGCTCCTGTATTTAAGAGGGACAGCGAACTCACCCAGCAGACATTTTTTGTAAGATCCTTTATGAATCGCAACAATGTCCACATTACGATTTTACATCCCGCTTTAATAAGGATTGAATTGCCATGGGCGATTTTGAATGAGAGGGTCTTGTCTTCTAACTGCAGTAGGTCTTCTGGCAACAGGCCTGATTTACTTCCTGGCTCCGCACCAGATTAAATTAACTTTCTCCACAGTTCATCTCTTAACCCTCTTTGGGCAGCAACCTACATGCACAGATCAAATTTTACAGAATTTCTAGCTCTCAGGGGGCCTTAGAAGCTTCTCAATAAAGCGTAGGCATCCCAGAAACAGCAGGACAGATCAGTGAAGGGTCCAATCTCTGCAGGATAATGTCAAGGCTGGGCTTTCCTGTTATAGCAGTGGGCAGTTCTTGTGTTCAGTGATTCCACAGAAATTCCTACTGAGCAGAGAAACGTACACCAGGCAAAATGGTCTTGGAAGCAAAAAGATCTGAGTTCTGTCTGAATGCAATGTTTAATTTTATGTTACTTGACTGGGCTGAGAGATACCCAGATTAACAGGTAAAATATTATTCCAGCTGAGCTGATGGGTGTTCATTGGAAGGACTGATGTTGAAGCTGAAACTCCAATACTTTGGCCACCTGATGCGAAGAGATGAGTCTTTTGAAAAGACCCTGATGCTGGGAAAGATTGAGGGCAGGAGGAGGAGGGGACGACAGAGGATGAGATGATTGGATGGCATCACGGACACAATGGATATGGGTTTAGGCGGACTCTGGGAGTTGGTGATGGACAGGGAGGCCTGGCGTACTGTGATTCATGGGGCCACAAAGAGTTGGATATGACTGAGTGACTGAACTGAACTGAACTGAGCTGATAAGAATGCTTCTGGAAGAGATTAACACTTGAATTGGTAGGCAGGAAAGAAGATTGCCCTCCCAATGTGGATGAACATTGACCTGTTGGGGGCCTGCATAGAAAAATAGGGTGAAGGAAACATGAATTTGCTCTCTGCTTGAAATGGGACAGTCATTTTTTCTTGCCTTTGAACAATAGCACTCCTGGTTCTTGGGCCTTTGGACTTGGACTTATACCTTTGGCCCTCTGGGTCCTTTTATCCACAAACCATACTTCATGGATAGATATGCTGGTTGTTGTTTGTGTGTGTGTGTGTGTGTGCTCAGTAGTGTCTGACTCTTTGGAACCTCCATGGACTGTAACCCACCAGGCTCCTCTGTCCATAGGATTCCCTAGGCAAGCATACTGGAGTAGGTTGCCATTTGCTTCTCCAGGGGATCTTCCCAACCTAGGGATCAAATTGGCATCTTCTGCATCTCCTGCATTGGCAGGATGATTCTTCACCACTGAGCCACTTGGGAAACCCCAGTTCTCCCTTCAGTTCAGTTCAGGTCAGTTCAGTTGCTCAGTCATGTCCATCTCTTTGCGACCCCATGAATCTCAGCATGCCAGTCCTCCCTATCCATCACCAACTCCCGGAGTGCACTCAGACTCACATCCATTGAGTCAGTGATGCCATCCAGCCATCTCATCCTCTGTCATCCCCTTCTCCTCCTGCCCCCAATCCCTCCCAGCATCAGAGTCTTTTCCAATGAGTCAACTCTTTGCATGAAGTGGCCAAACTACTATGTGAATAAACGAAGGCTCAGAGAGGTTGGCCAACTTCCCTAAGGCCCCACAGCTAAGACATGATATATCCAGGACACAAATCCAGATTTGTTGAATTCTAATTTGTATTTTCTCCACGCATTAGTACACTCTGCACCTTCTGTTCTTTAGCAGATGCTGAGTTAAAATTATTACAGGTATGTGTGTATCTTAAAAAGATCCAAAACCAGTAAATAGAGAATTAATTTGAAATTACTTTTAAAAATATTTCTCAGCTAAAGAATAAAATTCCTGCCTTGAAAATTGAAGTCATAGAGTAATTACAGGGGCACTCATAAAGCCCTTCAGTATTTGGTCCTGAACTTGAATGGGAGAATCTATTGAGAGCTGGTGTAAATGCCTGAAAAGGTGACCTGGGGTCTGAGATTAGCCCAAAACAGATAAGGAAGATGTTTTCTTCAAAGCTGTTAGTGCTGGTGGGCTACGTACATGTCTCTAGTGGTAAAGAATCCAACTGCCAATGCAGAAGACACAAGAGACATGGGTTCGATCCCTGAGTCGGGAAGATCTCCTGCCATAGGAAGTGGCAACCCACTCCAGTAATCTTGCCTGGGAAATCTCATGGACAGAGGAGCTTAGTGGGCTATAGTCCATGGATCTGCAAAGAGTTGGACCTGACTGAGCGACCAAGGACACACCACACCACACACATACACACACACACGCGCTCACTCACGCAGTGTGTATAGGTCAATCCCGATCTTCCAATTTATCTCTTCCCCCTGGCTTATCCCCTGGTAACCATAAGTTTGTTTCCCCATCTGTGACTCTATTTCTGTTCTTATCATCTTACCTAAACATCTTTAGGCAAAAAATGCAATATTCTTGCCTAAAGAATAGAAGACTCGATTTTTTCATTTACCAAAGTAAGAATAAGGACATCTATCTATTTAGAAAGGTAATTTGATGAGATCACTTACATCAATGCCAGGCATATAGTAGACAATAAATGCTTATTATAAATAACTGAGAGGCTTCCCCAGAGCCTCACCAGTAAAGAGTCTTCTCCCTCCTCTTCTCATCCATGGATATGTCCCAGAAATTTATAAAACATTCCAGGGGGGCCATTTTTCTTTGTGTTTCTCTCAGGATCCTAGCACATAGTAGGGCAGCAAGTCTCAAACCTCTGTCCATCAGTGTGAGCTGGGGCCTGTTACAGACACAGGTTCTCAGGCCTGCATGTAATGATTCTAATGTTGCAAGGTTGCAGAGCCTAGGAGTCTGCTTCTAAAGAGGAGCCTTGGGGGATATAGGAATCTCCCTTGAGAAAACCTCATATTCCGTAAAGACCCAGGATTTCATTGAAGCTCACCTGACTGGCTGTGGGTCTGTAGGGAAGAGGAAAAAGGAAAAGGGGGATTGAATGACCACCTCAGACCCGTCAGAATGACCATTATCAAAGAAAGTCCACACAATAAGTGCTGGAGAGGGTGTGGAGAAAAGGGACCCCTCTGGCACTGTTGGTGGGAATGCCAACTGATACAGCCATTAAGGAGAACAGTATGGAGAATCCTTAAAAAACTAGGAATAAAACTACCATATGACCCAACTCGGAGAAGGCAACGGCACCCCACTCCAGTACTCTTGTCTGGAAAATCCCACGGACAGAGGAGCCTGGTAGGCTGCAGTCCATGAGGTCGATACTAGTCGGACACGACTGAGTGACTTCACTTTCACTTTTCACTTTCATGCATTGGAGGAGGAAATGGCAACCCACTCTAGTGTTCTTGCCTGGAGAATTCCAGAGATGGGGGAGCCTGGTGGGCTGCCGTCTGTGGGGTCACACAGAGTCGGACACAACTGAAGTGACTTAGCAGCAGCATGACCCAACTATGCCACTATTGGGCACATACCCTGAGGAAACCGCAACTGAAAAAGATACCTGTACCCCAACATTCATTGCATCACTATTTATAATAGCTAGGACATGGAAGCAACCTAGAGGCCCATTGACGGATGAATGGATAAGGAAGTTGTGGTACATATACACAATGGAATATTAGCCATAAAAAAGAAACGCATTTGAGTCAGTTCTAATGAGGTGGATGAACCTAGAGCCTATTACACAGAGTGAAGTAAGTCAGAAAGAAAAATAAACATGGTATATTAATACATATATGTGGAATCTAGAAAGATGGTACTGATGAACCTTTTTGCAGGACGGCAATGGAGACGCACACAGAGGACAGACTTGTGGGCTCAGGGGAGTGTGGAGAGGATGGGATGAATTGAGAGAGTGACACTGAAACATACATATTACCATATGTAAAAATAGATTGCCAGTGGAAATTTGCTGTATGATGCAGGGAGCTCAAACCTGGTGCTCTGCGACGACCTAGGGAGGTGTGATGGGTGGGAGGGAAGTTCAAGAGGCCATGTGTATACCTATGGCTCATTCATGCTGGTGTATGGCAGAACCAGCACAGTACTGTAAAGCAATTGTCCTCCAATTAAAAATAACTAAATTTTAAAAAGAGAGAATGCATTTCTGTTGCTTTAAGCCAAAAAAAGGGGGAATTTTCAAAGAGGACAGAGAGGGAGGGACCCTTCACAGCCATCTTTCTCTAGATGGGGAAGGTTTACAAAGCTCTGTCTCTTGTTGCCCATAAAACAGCTATTGTGCTTAAATTGGCGATGTTTAGCAAAAGAGGAATGCCACCTTGGCTCCAAGTGACTGTAATCACAGCACTTAATTAAAGGCTGCCGGCAGGAAGGCCTTCTTGGCATCAGAAAACTCCCTCTGGGGCAGCCGCCCAAACACCAGCAGTTGGTAGCTGGAACTCTGGGAGGATGGCTCCCTGGGGATTCCTGAGGAACTTAGTTCTGATTCTTTGCACCTCCTGATCAACATCAGGGAACCGTAGTGGGGAGACCAAAGGTCTTTCAGCACCAAGATCCACCTGGTCTTCAAGAACTTGTGATGCAGAGAGAATAAATTACCCCTATTCCTCCTCCTCTCTCCTGCTTTCACCTGAAGACAGTTTCCAGGAGGGGAGTAAGTGGTCCAGGGGGGTGAATCAGAGGCGAGGGCTGCGAACACCAGTCCCTAAGCCCAGGACTCAGTTTGATTCCTGCCCTTGCTTCAGCAATTTTGTTCTTTCATGAGCCTGATTAAAGTGACCGCAAAGTCCAACAAGTGATTTCATTGGCTGCCTGTTTCAAAGTTATTTCACAGAAGGCTTCCAGAGAGGGTAAAGTTTTAAAATAAGAAACTAAGCCAGCCTCATTGAAACCTCAGGAAAAGCAATCTAGTAAAATATATACATATGCAGAGAAATATATATACCTATAGAAGAAATAGAACTACACTTTTTCTTGAATCCATGTGTGATTTGAAACAACTCAATTCAAGGGCAAAAAGAAAAATGAAGTTTAGGGAATATTCAAGAGGGGAATAAGCCACTTCTCCTGAGCTAGATTGTAGTGTAATATAAAAGCTAATCTGAGAACTTAACTCCTATGAAAACAATCTAATTAAAATACCAGTTGTTTTGTACATGTCAGAAGAGTTCTGACTCCTCAGTTAAATAGCAAATGGACATCCTATTTCTGAATGGCCAGAATGGCCACATTCTCTGGATGTGTGTCCAGAGAGTAAAATGGAGGCATTTGACTGTCTAATTCCTCAAAACGTCCCATCTGTGGAAATAAAATGGATTGCAGTATACGCCCTGGCTAAACATATGTCATTAATGTTATTGTATGTTGGACCTGTTAAAGAAATGAGCCAAGATGTTGGCTTAGAGTACTTTTAAAATTTTCTCATTGCTATCACTTTTTAAAATCAGCATGTTATTGAGAAAATAAATGTAATATGCAAGGTGCCAGGCTTTAAAAAAAAGAGAGGTTTGGGAATGGGAGAGCTGGGGTTGTGCTCCAAGGCTGCACACGCTTTTCGCAAGGCTGCTGTAGGTGCGGTCCACGGCCGTCACCCCTTCATCCAGACTATACCCGCCTGTAACACGGCACTACCCTCTCCTGGAGTTTGGGTAGAAGTGAATCATCCTGCCTCTCTTCCAGCAGCACAACTCCAACAATAACAATTAATCACCGAGAAACATAAAATAAAGCAGGAGAATATGCATGTGTGATTCCTTTCCATCTGGGCCTCAGTTGCTGTGTAAAAAGAGGTCTTGTGCACATTTCTGATTCCATCTCCTGGATGGTCCCATACCTGAACAGCAGGATGGGAGGCCCACTTTCAAGATTTCTAACTCTACCTTGAACACCTCCCTCAGTGGTAAGACACACAAAGGCGTTTTAAAAAATAATTTATTTTGTCATTTATTTTTAAAATTAAGATATAATTGACATATAACTTGGTATTAGTTTTAGGTGTACAACATAATGCTTTGTTATATGTATATGTTATGACATGAATACCATGACCACTCTAGTTCATATCTATCATGCATGATTACAAATTTTTTTCCTCATAAGAACTTTTAAGATCTCCTCTCTTGGCAACTTTTAAATACGAAATACTTGTCATCACCCTGCTGTACATTATGTCCCCAGGACTTGTTTATTTGATGAAAGGAAGTACATGTCTTTTGATTACTTTCACCCATTCATTATAAATGCTTTTTAGTTTCATTTATTATATGATTATATCTTAAGTGTTAGTCGCTCAGTCGTGTCCGACTCTTTGAGATCCCAAGGACTGTAGCCCACTAGGTTCCTCTGTCCGTGGAATTCTCCAGGCAAGAACACTGGAGTGGGTAGGCATTCCCCCTTCTCCAGGGGATCTTCCCAACCCAGGGATCAAACCTGGGTCTCCTGTATTACAGGCAGATTCTTTATGGTCTGAGCCACCAGGGAAGCCCCCTTGATCCTAAGGCTCAATGTAAATATACACATGTACATGTATATGTGTACATACATATATAAGCTCATACATACATATGCTAATAAATAGATATATAAACACATGGATATGTTTTATATACACATACACACAGGCACTTATACCTATATACACATACTCATGAACATGTATATAACATTCACCCACTACGTGTACACATGTGCACACACACACACACACGTGCACACACGTATATGCACATATGATCAGTATGTGATGTCGAGCCCAGCTGTTCCTCAGGTGTCTAGAGGGGTCAGCAGGGCTCCTGGGCTCTCTGAATTCTAGCCCATCACCTAGTAAAGCTCTGAGGTGTCCCTGTCCCCGCTGGCCTCCTGGCTTCTGCCCGGCGCCCCAGTGCCTTCACCTCACCTGCAGCTGCTCCCCTCAGGCCCACAGGGGTTGGCGGGAGACCAGTATGGCCCCGTCTCAGTTGCTCCTGACCTTGGTGGGACCTCACAGCAGAGCTGCCTGGGCTCTGGGAGACTCTAGCTTTTCTCCCAGCCTGTCAGGAGCAGGTAAGGTGAGCTGATGCGCACCTCTGTCCCCGCCAGCCTGGGCCCTGCTGAAACCCTCACCGCAGGGCACCTTGGCCTCCTGCTCCATCCTCTCCCCTGCCCCCCAAACATGCAGCATCACAGGTCTCCACTCAGGCCTGGCGGTGTCTGGATCCCGACTTAGCATCTATTGTTGCTTCTTTTCCTGGGCTTTCTCTCGGCCTCCACGTCCATAGGGCAGGGAAGCGGCACCTGGCAGAGATACAGGGAGGATGGAAACCAAGGATGCAGGGGCCAGGCAGGGTGTGTGGCACATAAAGTGGGGATGTTGCTGTCCCGAGTGAGCTGCTGGTGGTGAAGAATCATCGGGAGCATTGTGCCCCACGTCACCCTGCTCAGCAAGTGGGACACGGAGCGTCCAGGGTGCTGGCCTGACTTGGAGGCCTGTGGTCTCTGCTCGGCCTGGCCCCGCCGAGCAGGGGCAGGCCCGGGGGACCCACTGATTCCCGTGGCTCCAGGCCCAGTGTTCTCCGTGCAATTCAGAGTTGAAACCAGAGATCAGAAGTACAAAGTCTGCAGGGCTCAGAAAGCCGATGGTATCTGGGGCCCAAGAGACCGCTAGTGAGGAACGGGAACTGAGACCAACCCCAGGGAGTAGACGGAGCCTGGCCGACTGCAGACACACACCCCAGCTGAAGGGACAGCTTCCCCTTGACCCCCGGCCCATGGACCCGCTAGGAAGAGGTCCCAGAGTTGCCAGATCTGCCGAAGCCTTAAATATAGGGGATTTTAGGAAAATCTCCCAAGGGTCAGCAGCTAATTCACCTAAGTGTCTCAAAAATAGCATATATGTTAACAGAACCTTGCTGGCAAGCTACCCCTTGGCCTATGCTATCAATCATTTTACAATTTAATGAAGGCGTTTTGTAAGTGTTTTTCTGATGCAGATGACTCTAACATACTGATTCCAGCTTCCACAGACCTCTTCTGACCAGCCTCAAGCTTCCAGTCAGGCATACCAATGGCAAAGCCTCCTGGGTT
This sequence comes from Redunca redunca, assembly GCA_006410935.1. Classification (NCBI taxonomy): domain Eukaryota; kingdom Metazoa; phylum Chordata; class Mammalia; order Artiodactyla; family Bovidae; genus Redunca; species Redunca redunca. The sequence continues at coordinate 375,629 of SJYQ01096337.1, read as the reverse complement.
GTTACTGAGAAAGATCGGGGTAAGGAATTGGGGGCTGGGGGACACTCCATCAGCTGCACCTCATCTGTGCAGACTGAGCTCCTAGGTGGAGTGGGTTAGGAGCTCAGCTTCCTCCTCTGTAATCTGGAGAGTGCCAGGCTTATGAGACCAAAGAGACATCTTCTGCTGGATTGGTGTTTGTGAAGTCCCTAGGTGGCTCCTGGGACAGAGGGGACTCGATAGATGGTAGTCACAGGACCAGTGTAGTTTGTGTGACACCATGCAAAATAAAGATGTGAGATCAGATTTTGAAAAACTTATTCAGGGTTTCAATATAGTGACAGTAGAATAGGAAGGGCTTCCCTGGTGGCTCAGTGGGAAAGAATCCGCCTGCCAATGCAGAAGACACAGGAGAAGCAGGTTTGATCCCCCTGGGTCGGGGAGGTCCACTAGAGAAGGACATGGCAATCTGCTTCATTGTTCTTGCATGGGAAATCTCATGTGCAGAGGAGCCTGATGGGCTATAGTCCATGGGGTTGCAAAGAGTTGGACTCAACTTAGTGACTAAATAACAAGGATATGAAACCAAGCCACGGCTCTACTAAGTGCTCGGCCCTACGAGGCCGTCGTACGAGGCTCCTCGATCCATGCCGTCATCAGACCTAACACTTGAGAACGTACTGGGTACTGGGTACCATTCTAAGTGCTTGTCATGTTTATATGGACTCCTCAAAGTGGATTAGCTATGTTCCCGTTTAACAGATGAGGGAAATGAGGCAGAGAGGGGCTAAGCCACTTGTTTACCATTGTGCAGCTCAAGAGAGGCAGAGCTGGAGTTGGCTGTCTGGTCCTGAAGCCATCCTATTTTCATCCTCCTTCTTCTGGACTTGAACTGGGAGCTCTGTCCAACTAGGATGGAGTATCCAGAACTTCCTGGGCCCATGCATAGTGGCCAGGACCAGAATCTTCTCCCACAGTCAGACACAGGTGGACAGGTCCTCCCAGACACACTGCGAGCGCCATGCTGCGCTGAGAGGTCTGGGACCCAGAGGGGAAGGGATGGAGTTCACATGAGGACACTCAGAGCTGAGGCCTCCGCAGGACTGAAAGCACTGGGCTTTATTCTTTGATCCAAACTGTGGATCAGGCTGATCAGCCTCAGGGTCATTACTCATATTACAGCTGCGGGCTGACTCAACACTTTCCGAACTCACCCTGATAACAGATCCTCCCCATCCAATATGCCACTTAGAGTTTCCAGGGAATGGGGCTAGGGCGGCTAGGCAGCTTGAGGCTGCAGCAAACTCTCTGGTCTGCCTCTGAGTCATAGTGGTGCTTTTCTGTGGCTTCTCCTCCTGCCAGGGGGCAGCACCTGGGTGGTCCCACTTGTCCAAGTCATCTCAAGAATTCAGGATTTTACACTGTAAAACAAAGGATGACATGTCAGTAATACCTGTGAAAACGAGAAAAATGGAGCAAAGATATATCCCACTGTGAACGATTCTCTCAGAGTGATGGTTTTATTTTTGGTCCATGAAATAAAAAGGATGACAATCATAGTAATAACTAACATATTGTTGTTATTGCTGTTTAGTCGCTAGGTTGTGTCTGACTCTTTGCAACCCCGTGGACTGTAACCAGCCAGGCTCCTCTGTCTGTGGGATTTCCCAGGAAGGAATGCTAGAGTGGGTTGCCATTTTCTTTTCCAGGGGATCTACCCAACCCAGAGATCCAACCCATGTCTCCCGCAGATGGATTGCAGGATCCATCATTGGCAGATGGATTCTTTACTACTGAGCCACCAGGGAAGCCAATAACTAACATATATGGAGCCCTTAAAATGTCCCAGGCACTGTGGTAAATGCTTTACTCGAATTATCTCACCCACACATACCTACTTGACAAAGGTGTGATTCTGCTGTCCAAACCACTTACAATCTTTTTTTTCCAGTCACACTAAATTACAGCTCAGGAAATTTACATGCAATTAATCTCCTTAATTGAAGCTTTATGGTTGGATAATATAACCATGGCGTAGATGAGGAGTAATTCATCCATCTCCTCTGCTCAAGTTAGAGCTTGACTGTTCTAAGAGGAATGTGTATGAGGGTGTGGAAGGGAGGGAGGAAGAGAAGGCGTGGCCGGGATGTTGACCAACTGACCGCCCATCCGCCCTGCTCCATCCACACTGTCCTCTATTGTCTCTCTTGGCTCCTTAAATTCCCTGTGTTCTTCAGGGTCCTTGCAAATACTGTTGCCTTTGTCCAAATACTGTTCTCTCCCCCCCCCCTTTTTTTTTTGTATTTAATTTTTTAAATGTAGTTTTGACTGCACTGGGTCTTGGTTGCAGCAGGGGGGCTTTCTCTAGTTGTGGTGAACTTTCATTTTGGTGAGCAGGGGCTACTCTCTAGTTGTGATGTTCAGATTTCTCATTTTTCTGACTTGCAGTGTCTTCTCATGTTGCAGAGCATGGAATCTAGGGACCTCGAGCTTATTCATTGTAGTACTTGGGTTTAGTTGCCCCGTGGCATGTGGAATATTCCTGGACCAGGGATCAAACCCATGTCTCCTGCATTGGCAGGTGGATTCTTAACCATTTGATCACCAGGGAAGTCCTGTTCTAGTCCCTTTGTGGAGGGAACACCCACTCGTCTTTCAGACCCTCAGCTTGCCTCTCATGGGCCCGGGGTCCTCGCTGCTCTGTGTGGTTTTCCTTTGGCCTCCTTGCTGAAGCTACAGATGGACATTTACTTGGGGTCTTATCTGGTGATGCTTCTCATGCATTAGGGCCTTCCCAGGTGGCTTTAGTGTAAAGAACCCGCTTGCCACTGCAGGAGGCAGAAGAGACTCAGTTTCGATCCCTGAGTTGCAAAGATCCCTGGAGGAGGGCGTGGCAACCCACTCCAGTATTCCTCCTGGGAAAACCCATGGACAGAGGCGCCTGGCAAGTGACAGTCCATAGGGTCACGTAGAGTTGGACACGACTGAAGCGACTGAGCCTACTCTTCACACCATTAAGACAGAGACCACTCCTGTTGTCTTCATTGTTGTTTATTGGTGCATCCTTCCCACCTAACACACAGTATGGATTCAACAAAGGCTTGTTCAAAAACAGGAATGAATAGACAGGGTGTTTCATTCAGATCATAGGTGGATACGGGTTTAGCTCCGTGGATGTGGGTGGAAACTTCATTCTGAGTTAGACCCTAGTTCTTACTGAGGGTGTGGGCTAGAGTGCAGTGGTCTGGAAAGCGAGAGGAGCTTTCAGAATGTGGGGTGTCAGGCTAATGGTCCCCCACTGACCCCAGGTTCTCTCCTACCTGATGCAGAATCACGGACCCCTCCAGGTCTGTACTAGGGACTGGCAAACATCCTCTCTAAATGCCATTACCTTTGTGGGCCTCAGGGTCTCTGCTACAGCTGCTCATCTTGGCCATCATCTCACGGAAGCCACCACAAACAGCTCGGGAATGAATGGGCGTGACGTGTTCTGACAACATTTTCCTTAGGATCACTGAAAAGGGAATTTCACACCCTTTCATGTGTCACACCCACTTTCCTTCTTTTGATTTTTTTTCTTTTCTCTGGCCATTAAAGAACGTAAAAACCATTCTTAGCTCATAGGCTGTGCAAAAACAGGCGACCGGTTGGATTTGGTCCCTGGGCTGTGGTTCGCCAACCCCTAGGCTACACTCTTGTTTCAGATCCCATGGTGTTTTCTCTGCTGTTTACCTAGAAGGTGTTTCCTGCTGGCTGGGCTTAAGTCTCCACTCTGTCCTTTATACCTTGTGTGGCATACCGGATGCCACTCATCTCTCAGGGCCCAGGCTCCTCACTGGTTGGGCAATGTTAAAGCTAGGGGGTCCCTCCCATGGCCCTGCAGGCAGTTGGGGCTCCCCAGGAAGCTTCATTTGGGTTTGAAGAAGACTTTGAGGGTCAGAGTACATCATTATATGCACAGTACATCATGAGAAACACTGGGCTGGAGGAAGCACAAGCTGGAAGCACAAGATTGCCAGGAGAAATATCAACCACCTCAGATATGCAGATGACACCACCCTTATGGCAGAAAGCAAAGAAGAACTAAAGAGCCTCTTAATGAAAGTGAAGAGGAGAGTGAAAAAGTTGGCTTAAAGCTCAACATTCAGAAAACTAAGATCATGGCATCCAGTCCCATCACTTCATGTCAAATAGATGGGGAAACAGTGAGAGACTTTATTTTTCTGGACTCCAAAATCACTGGAGATGGTGACTGCAGCCATGAAATTAAAAGATGCTTGCTCCTTGGAAGAAAAGGTATGACCAACCTAGACAGCCTATTAAACAGCAGAGACATTGCTTTGCCAGCAAAGGTCTGTCTAGTCAAGGCTATGGTTTTTTTCAGTAGTCATATATGGATGTGAGTTGGACTATAAAGAAAGCTGAGCACCAAAGAATTGATGCTTTTGAACTGTGGTATTGGAAAAGACTCTTGAGAGTCCCTTGGAATGCCAGGAGATCCAACCAGTCGATCCTAAAGGAGATCGGTCCTGAATATTCATTGGAAAGACTGATGTTGAAGCTGAAACTCCAATACTTTGGCCACCTGATGAAAAGAGCTGACTCATTTGGAAAGTTCTGATGCCTGGAGAGATTGAAGGCGGGAAGAGAAGGGGATGAGATGTTTGGATGGCATCACCAACTCAATTAACATGAGTTTGAGTAAACTCTGGGAGTTGGTGATGGACAGGGAGGCTTGGCATGCTGCAGTCCATGGGGTCTCAAAGAGTCGGACATGACTGAGGGACTGAACTGAACTGAACTGGACTGCGGGTCAGAGTAGAACCAGAGGCATAGGGCGCCACCAATGCTGTGGAAGCAGATACCAGCTCCTGGGGCTCTGGGTACCACCTGGGGTCTGGCTGTCCTCTCGTTCATCCGGAGAGCCTCATAGTCATGCTTACAGTTGAGTCTGAGCCACCCACTCATTCATTTTTCCTCTGCATAAAACTAAGCAAGATCACGGGGTATCCATCCTTCCCTTCACACACTTGATTATCACAAAATAAGCTTTGACAGCCCCCAAGGCTTTGCAGATAAAACTCTGGACAAGATAAGGGGTAGGGTTGCCTCATGTGGTGTGTGGATAAGCATCACAGATTACAGCTAATTAAAAAAAAAAAAAAACAGAAAACAAACAAATAAACCTAACCAAACTGTTCTTTTCTCTTATAACATGTTCTCATAAATAACCATGAAATATATTCAACTCAGAAACCTGAGTGACCTTGGAATCCATCCTCCCTCCCACAAAATTAATCATGGATGTCTGTGCATTTTTCCCAGGACCAAACACCCTGGATATCTGTGACCTTTCTTGCACTTCCTCCCCACTTCCTCCGTTCCTCCAACTCTTCTTTACCCAGACTGCAATCTGACCTTTTAGAATAATCTCCCTGCCTTTAGATATTCCCTGGTTCCATTTTTTTTTTTCCATAAAAGACAAATTCAATCATATCACTTACTTGACAGACTTTTTTGCTCACTCTTAAAAAATCTTATTATTGGAACATAATTCCTTTACAAGGTTGTGTTGGTTTCTGCTGTATAACAAAGTGAATCAGCTAGGTACACATACATGTCCCCTCCCTCTTGAGTCCGCCTCCCACCAGCCCCATCCCACCCCTCTAGGTCATCACAGAACCCTGAGTTGAGCTCCCTGTGCTATATAGCAGCTTCCCACCAGCTATCTCTTTTACACATCATCTATTCCAAGTCACTTCAGTTGTGTCTGACTTTTTGTGACCCTATGGGCTATAGCCTGCCAGGCTCCTCTGTCCATGTACTTTTCCAGGCAAGAATACTGGAGTGGGTTGCCAAGCCCTTCTCTGGGCAATCTTCCCGACCCGGGGATCAATGTCTCCTGCACTGTCAGGCAGGTTCTACACCACCAGCACACCCGAGAAGCATGGCAATGTATTTATGAGGGTTCCCTAGGTGGCTCAATGGTGAAGGATCTGCAATGCAGGAAGCACAAGATTCAATGCAGGAAGCACAAGATTCAATGCAGGGTTTGACCCTGGGGCAGGAAAATCCCCTGCAGGAGGAAATGCCAACTGACTGCAGTGTTCTTGCCTGGAGAATCCCATGGACAGAGGAGCCTGGTGGGCTGCAGTCTGTGAGGTTTCAAAGAGCTGGGCTGAGCACAGTCAAGCCACACAGGCACACAGTGTATACATGTCAACGCTGCTCTCCCAATTATTCCCACCCTCTCCTTCTCAACCTGTGTCCACAAGCCCCTTCTCTGCATCTGCATCTGTATTCCTGCCCTCAAGTAGGTTCATCTGTACCATTTTCTAGGTTCCATATATATGCCTTAATGTACAATGCTTGTTATCTTTCTTTTTTTTTCTGACATACTTCACTCTGTATGACAGACTCTAGATTCATTCTCATCAATATAAATGACCCAATTTCATTCCCTTTTATGGCTAAGTAATATTCCACTATGTATATCTACCACACCTTCTTTATCCATCCAACTTGACAAAAAAATTTTAATGGCTTAAGATGATGAAAAAGTTCTGTACGTAGCGGTGATGATCACCCAACAATATGAATGTGTTTAATGTCACCAAACTAGACGCTTAAAAATGGTTAAAATGGTAAATTGTAGATTATGTCTCTGTTTCTGTAACACAGAATGCTTTCATGAATCCCCATGAATCTCAGAGTACCCTGGTCAGGTTTGCAGGAACCTCAGAGAACCTCATGGTCCCTACCATGCAAGTTTCATTCTCTACCCACTGATCTTAACCTTGACCAACTTACCATCCCCACAGGCACCTTTTTGTCTCTGTTTCATCTGCCTGAAGCATATTTTATTTCTTCCTTCTTCCTGAGAAAACTCAACCTTTAAGATCTAGGTCAATAGGAAACAGAACCATCTGTTTCATCAGTCTTTCCCATTGACTTTATTCTTTTCATGCAGGTAGAACTAAATGAGTCATTGTTTAATGATAATATCAAGTAGTGGAAGAGAGGGGAAAGCATAAGCCAAAAGTCAGGTAGAAGTAACCACAGTAAACTGAACATCTGTGTGCCCACAATTCAGTCTTGTCAGTACTTTGAAATCTTCTGTATGTTCCTCCACTTTCAGAAATGACTCCTACCAGGCATTCTGTATTTGTCATTCCATTTCTTTTCTTTGTAGTTTCACCATGCTCATTTATTTCCTTAAATGATGTAACATCTAGTCACAGCTGATTTCGAACTTTATGTAAACAGAATTATACTGCTTATCCCCTGTAAGATGCCTTTTTCCCCCTCAAAATTACATTTGAGAGATTAATCCACTCTTTTGCCCTTTTCTGTGATTGGTTCATTTTCACTGCTGTATACTTTTCCATTAGCTGAAAAGAGCACATTTTTAAAAAAATCCATTCCTGCTGGGGATGGGCATTTCAGTTATTTCCAGTTTTTGCTATTATAAATTGTGAGTGCACACTGCTATATTTAAAAGCAACAAGGGCCTACTGAATTGTACAGGGAATTCTGCTTCTGTGGCAGTCTGGATGGGAGGGTAGTTTGGGCAAGAGTGAATACACATTGTATATATGGCTAAGTGCTTTTGCTGTCCACCTGAAATGATCACAACATTAACAGGCTACACCTCAATACAGAATAATTTTTTTAAAAAAGAAACAAATGGATTGAACTTCGACACAATAAAGTGACTGCCAACTGGATTTATCATTCTATTAAGCTCAATAAACACTACTTTGTTGCCCTAAAAAAAAAAAAAAAAAAAATTAAAGAAATTCTGTTGATGTGGCCAGCTCTGTACAGGTTTCTTGGAGCAATAGCAGGATATCACAGGGTATCTACCCAAAGAGGAATTGCTGGGGCAGACTCATGCAATTCCTCAATGCTTTTTTCATGATGCCAAATTGCTATCTACAGTGATTTTATCAAATGACACTCCCATCCGGCATTGGTTGGGGACGGGGACTGATTGTCCCTCTTCCTGGCATCATTTGATTGCCAGACTTTAATTTTTGCTAATTTGGCAGATGTGAAATGACATCTCATTGTGGTTTTATTTTATGTTTCCCTGATGACTATAGAGGTTGGGTGTCTTTTTGTATGTTGATGGCTCATTCATTTTTCCTCTTCTATTGAATAGAATCTGTTTTGCCCATTATTCTACCGAGTTGTTGGTTCTTATTGATTTGTAGTTTATTGCACATTCTGAGAAGTAATTCGTTGTCAATTTTCTATGTGCAAATATGTCTTCCTAATTCTGGCTTATCTTCATACTCTTTATGGTCTCTCTTGATGAATTGAAGCTCTTAAATTTAATGGAGACAATTGTGTTGGCTTTTTTCCCCTATTGCATGTGGTTGCTGTGCCTTGTTTAATATATTGTTTTCTAGTTCGAGTCCATAAAACCATTCTTCTATGTCATCTTCTAAAATTGCTATAGTTTTACCTTTAACCTTCATATCTCAAAGTTTAAGGTTAGTTGTTGGTCAGAACAAACAACTCAGGAGAATAATGGGCAAAGCAGATTCCATTCAATAGAAGAGGAAAAGTGAATGAGCCATCAACACACACAAAGTCACCCAACCTCTATAGTTTTATCTTTAACCCTGAAGTCTCTAGGTCTCCTGGAATTAATTTTTGTGTATAATGTGACAAAGGGGTGCTAGTTAAATTATTTTTCTACAAGGATGGCCATGATCTCATATCGCTCCCTGAACATCTATCTGCCTTTTCCCTGCTGAGGAGTTGTCCACTTTTCATAGACTGCAGTGCCCTCCCTAAGCTCTCCCTTTAGCCCTAGCATCCATCCTGGTATCCACATCCCACTAACTTCATCTCTAGAGCTTGCAATCAAGTCTAGATATCTGGTAAGTTATGTCACCAGTTCATCTTTTGGAAAGTCTTGGCTATTTCTGTTTCTTTGCTTTTTCATTTTCATTTTGTGACCAGCTTGTCAAGTTCCATCAAAAAATAAATAAAAAATAAAACTATCATGATTTGAATCCTATAATTCTCATCGTTGTTCTCCAGAAATCTATGCACACTTATTTATTCACAGAATCCACATCTTACCACCAAAGCTTTTCACAGTGCCTCATACATAGCAGATTTCTTGAATGAGTGAATGATTGACCTCCTTTATTCATTTGAGGTTCACTTTTATATAAAGCCCCAAATTTATAGCACAACACAATTGTTCATCTTTTGAAAGAATCTTTCACTCCACAGAAGATGGGAGAGAAGAGTCCCTGTCATTATTTGAGTGCTTACCATGTGCCGGGTATGGTGCCAAGGAGAAAGGGACACAGCCATTCTGGACTCTTATGAAAAGTCAAGAATCCTAAGTACTTTGAAAATAGGACACTATTTTCCAAAAAACAGGATCTGTAACCATATTCTCAGGGCCATGTGGCTTGTGGAAGTCTCTTCCCCAGGCTTCTGTATGTGTGGGTTTTATGAGTAACACCCTGGGCTGGCCTACTTGACACCTTGTGTTTAAGAACAAGACACTGTCTTGTATTTGAGAACAAGACGTTCCAAAGGTAGAAGTTTCATTAAACAAGGCTTCAGTTCAGTTCAGTTCAGTTCAGTCACTCAGTCGTGTCCAACTCTTTGTGACTCCATGAATCGCAGCACGCCAGGCCTCCCTGTCCATCACCAACTCCTGGAGTTCACTCAAACTCACGTCCATCAAGTCAGTGATGCCATCCAGCCATCTCATCCTCTGTCGTCCCCTTCTCCTCCTGCCCCCAATCCCTCCCAGCATCAAAGTCTTTTCCAATGAGTCAACTCTTCGCATGAGGTGGCCAAAGTACTGGAGTTTCAGCTTTAGCATCATTCCTTCTAAAGAAATCCCAGGGCTGGTCTCCTTCAGAATGGACTGGTTGGATTTCCTTGCAGTCCAAGGGACTCTCAAGAGTCTTTTCCAAAACCACAGTTCAAAAGCATCAATTCTTCGGTGCTCAGCCTTCTTCACAGTCCAACTCTCACATCCATACATGACCACAGGAAAAACCATAGCCTTGACTAGATGGACCTTAGTCGGCAAAGTAACGTCTCTGCTTTTGAATATGCTATCTAGGTTGGTCATAACTTTTCTTTAACAGACCAAACAGGTAGGCCCTTTTCTAACATGCACAAGTTAAAGACAGATTCCCTTTCAGGAAGCTGGTGCTTGTTTTTGCCTGCATAATCTTAAGAGAAAACACACATGCAAACAATGTAAAGAAAGGGGGGTAACATTTATTTTTCTTAATTTGCTCATCAAGTGATTTGAAAGGCAGGCTTATCCTTGAGCTGAAGGTACCAAAGCTTCACTTCTCCAGCTTGAATGCCCATCACATTTCTCCTTTGAGAACCATAGTTTTGTTTTTATGTCTGCAAACCTGTATTATAAATAAGTTCATTTAGATAATTTTTTAGGTTCCACATAAAAGCTCTGATTTATCTCTGATCTGCCTGATGCATCTGCATTTCCTCTTGAGATACAATAGCATGTGTGCTGTGTGTGCTGGATTGCTTCAGTCACGTCCGACTCTTTGCAACCCCTTGAGTCGCAGCATGCCAGACCTCCCTGTCCATCACCATCTCCCAGAGTTCACTCAGACTCACGTCCATCGAGTCGGTGATGCCATCCAGCCATCTCATCCTCTGTCGTCCCCTTTTCCTCCTGCCCCCAATCCCTCCCAGCATCAGAGTCTTTTCCAATGAGTCAGCTCTTCACATGAAGTGGCCAAAGTACTGGAGTTTCAGCTTTAGCATCATTCCTTCCAAAGACTTTCATTTAGCCACCTATTATATTTTAAGCTTCACCTTTGTTTCAGGTTCTGCAGTAAGCGTGTGTGTGTTAAATGCTCAGTTGTATCCAATTCTTTGTGACTCCGTGGCCTATAGCCTGCTAGGCTCCTCCGTCCATGGACGGAGTTGCCATTTCCTCCCCCAGGGTATCTTCCCAACTCAGGGATTGAACCTGGGTCTCTTGGATTGTAGGCAGACTCTTTACCTAAAGAGTACCTTAAGCCACCAAAGAAGCACTTACATTCGATAGCTTACCTGGTCCTCGGCCATCCTGCGGTTGCTGGTTTGATTCTGGCTCAAAGGAGAGGGACTTCCTTTTGGGTTTTCCTGGTGGCTCAGACAGTAAAGAATCTGTCACAATGTGGGACATGCTAAGTCAGGAAGATCCCCTGGAGAAGGGAATGGCTACCCACTCCAGTATTCTTGCTTGGAGAATTCAATGGACAGAAGACACTTTCACTTTTCGCACTGAGTTTTGTGAATAGGCCTCATAAAAATAAAGCATTAAACATATGGATAATTAAACTTGGAGTAAGACATGGCCTCCCAAGGAAGACTGATGTGCAAACAGAAATTAAACTGATATGAAACAGCTCTAGTGATTCATAGAAGCTGTAGGGGCCTAAAGGGGGTAATGTTTGCTTTCCTAGAGAAGGGTCTTCTTAGGTGGGGCATTGCCTTTGGGTCATGCAAGATCGGGAGGAGTTCACCAGATGAACAGGGTTTTTAGCTCAGGCTTCCCCTCTCCAAACAAGCTAAGGAAATGCAGGACAACAAAAGCAGCCTCGAGAGTCCTGTTTCTTTCCTTCCGCATGAATTTTCCACGATGCTTATCAGACTAGGGCTCTGCAGGTGCTGACGCAGAGAGAACAAATTCTCCCACTGGGGTCTCCAAGGAGCTCGTCTGGGGGGAGAAGGAGGAGGGAGGATGACAGAGATGGGAGAAGGTGCTCAAGCCAAGGGCTGTCTAAAAAGTCATTATCGGCTTTTAAGTAAATTCTCAATTATAATTATCCTAATGATTTTAATAAGTCTGCAATTTGGAGCTATGATGTTCTAATGTGTCAGCTGTCGCACGCCTCAGTGAGAAGCTCTCTTTCTTTTTTCCTTTGAAAGTCAACATTAGGAGGTAAATTCTACCAATTTCTCACTTCACAGGGGTTGAGACCTCGTACTGTATTTAATCCCAACTCAGCCACCGAGGTACAGCTCACAGCCCATGATACCCAGAGCTTTCTCCCTGGACTCCACCAAACGTAGGCCTTAAATGACAGGAGCAGAGAATGTTCCAATAGGAGTAAACTATTGTGTTAGAGATGGCTCTGAATTCAAATCCTGCCTCTGCCTCATAGCAGCTAGGTCACATTAGCAGAGTCAGTTCTCTTTGGCATGCCTCAGTTTTCTCATCTGCAAAATGAGGGTGAGCAATGCCCAGCTCACAGTGTTGCAGGAATAAACCATCCTGTGTGCATAAAAATCCCTGTTTGCTATATAAGAGATTTTTCCCATTTTTGCCAAACTCCATTTTTTTTTCCAGGTGAGGAGAGAAAGATAAATTAGTTGTTCCGTGTCATTTAGCAACAAAACTGGTCCCCAAAACTGGTCCCACTGATTCAGCAGGATGTGGCCACAGGACCCCAGGAAGAGCTCTTTTGGGAGTCAGAAAGAGCTGGATCGAATCTTGACTCGGCCCCCTGTCCTGTGTGACTTTCGGGTCACAGGGCTTTTTCACGTGCTTTCCTAGGACCTGAGAGCTCTTCCCTGTAAAATCTCATTTTTTCAAGACAGTTCTTCAAGCCTCTGCTCATCGTGACCTGTGCCATCTGATGTAGCTTATTGTCTGTCTTCTCCTGTCAGGACCTGCTTCCCTGGTGGCTCAGATGGTAAAGAATCTGTCTGCAGTGTGGGAGACCCAGCTTCAATCCCTGGGTTGGAAAGACTCCCTGGAGAAGGAAATGGCTACCCACTCCAGTATTCATGCCTAGAGAATCCCATGGACAGAGGAGCCTGGCAGGCTACAGTCCATGGGGCCGCAAAGGGTAGGACACAACTGAGTGACTAACAGTTCCTCCAGTTGGAAGGGAAGCTCTCCGGGAACAGAGATTTATCTTTAATTCACTGCTGTGCTGCCACACCCTGGGTCAGCACATGGCACAGACTGGGTACATAACACTGTTTGCTGCATAGAGGTTGAATGAACTTGTATTAATTTCTCTAAGCTTTCTGCCTCTTCCCAGGAAGAGAAACCACACCCTCCTAGGGCTACATGCGGACAGCTTATATTAAGTGCCTAGCCTGGGACATGGCGTGTGGGAGAATGTCAGTCAACAGCTGTGATCTGTCCCATTTGGATCCCCATGGCTGGGGCAGGACTTCAGAGCTGACCCTGCTGCTAAAGCCCTTTGCCAACAGAGGACGATTTGTCAAAATGTTTCCCAAATCTGGCTGCGGATCAGAATCACCAGGGGAGCTTTGAAAAAACACAGCTGTCCAGGCGGTGCTGTGGTTGTTCTAACCCAGATTTCTGGACTGGGTTGAGAAATCTGTGCATTTGAGATGCTGGAGTGGCCGCTGCATTTCCATTCAGGAGTTAGAAAGGGTGTGGCTTTGGAGAGAGATGCTGTGGTGCCAGCACTCCACAGAAGGCTCATTTCATGATCGTAAAAGCTTCTTGAACAGGGTAAGGGCTCCATAGAAAAGTGAGGGAAGGGGAGTGAACTACTGAACAGAGAGAACTTGCTAGCAAGGAGCTGGTACCTCCTGCAGCCCCATTCATGCCTGGTGGGAACATTTCTGCAGGTGAAGCCCATGAAGGTGATGTGATACTTGCATTTCTGCTTTTCAACCTTGACAACATTGTGTAGCAGATAGGCAGGGAATGCTGGTGAGACTGCATTTCTGAGTGTTTAATCTTTAATTATGACTCTTGGAGCTTTTACAGTGCAGTACTAATAAACCAATACATGGCCTCTTTCTTGAACTTAATTTCGTGCGCGGAGTATTTTCATAACTGTGACTCCCTGCAGTGCAAAGTACTGGGGCCGAGAGTTAAACCTGTTATGTAAACAAACTGAAGTCCTTCCACATTTACAATAAAATAAGTGTATGCCTAAGTCACTGGGTGGGTATTTTCTTAGTAATTACCTAGGCTTGTGTTGTCCAGTCCTGTTGCCATTAGTCACATGGGGCTATATAAATTTAATTAAAAATTCCATTCCTCGGTTGCACTAGCCAGATTTCAAGTGCATATGAGCCTTGTAAGACCAGGGCTATGGTATTGAGCAACACAAACAGAGATCATTTCCACCATTGCAGAAGCTTCTAGTGGAATAGGCCTGATGTACTTTTCCTAAGAGTATATGTTTCAAGCAGATAACAGCTAGTGTCTGGATGAGTACCAGTGAACTACTGAACAGAGAGAACTTGCTAGCAAGGAGCTGGTACCTCCTGCAGCCCCATTCATGCCTGGTGGGAACAAGTCTGTGCCCGATGAGTACTAATGACCTGAAAAAGGGCAGAATCAAAAAGGTGTGTCACTGAGCCTCTTTCCAAGTTTTTTTTCAACTTTTAAAATTATCTTGGATATTTTAAGAAGAAGCTGTAAATTATTGATAGGAAAGCACCAACAATTTGTTGAGCCGATAATTAAAGGAAAAGCAACTTTGGACAGATTTGGGAAGTTTTCTCCCCCAAGATGACTTTCCTTGGGCAGGAAGTGGAAAGGTGAGACCCTGAATCTCCATCACCTCCCACGTGAAGATGGTTGTTCTGCTCACAGCCTCTCTGGATAGATTTGGGAAGTTTTCTCCACCAAGATGACTTTCCTTGGGCAGGAAGTGGGAAGCTGAGACCCTGAATCTCCATCACCTCCCACGTGAAGACGGTTGTTCTGCTCGCAGCCCCTCCTGGAGTGCCAGCAGAATGGGGAGCATACAGTTTTGGATTCCTATCTGTACTGCTCTTCCCTAAGAATAACAGCCATATTGAACTTAAGAACAATGATTTCCTGTACTCACACTTTCTCTCCACTTCCCCCGTGAAAGATAAGCTGGGGTCTTCCAAGGAGAACAGTCATGTCTGACTCTCTGCAACCCTGTAGAATATAGCCTGCCAGTCTCCTCTGTCCATGAAATTCTCCAGGCAGGAATACTGGAGTGGGTTGCCATTTCCTTCTCCAAGGGATCTTCCTGACCCAGGGATCGAACCCGCCTCTCGTTATATTTTCTGCATTAGCAAATGGGTTCTTTACCACTAGTGCCATCTGGAAAACCCCAAGGAGGGCAGTACACCGTGTATTTAAACCTCCGAACCTGGCACCAATAAGACCTTGCTGTGTGACGTCGATGGGGTTATCTCACGTCTCTGAGCTTCAGTTTTCTTATAAAAGAATATGTCTATTGGATGGAGCTGTTTTAAGAGGAAAATGAGACAATACACGCCAAGCGCTGAATACACCTCCCACCTCATAAGGCATATATAATAAATCGTTTGTTGTAATGTGCGTGCATGCATTTGTGGGTCAGGCAGTCCTAGGCACCAGTCCCAGCTTTGCTATTCATCAACTGCTTGCTTCGCTACATCTATTAACGTGTTTTGTGTTGATTTCCTCATCCGTAAATTATGAATGCTGCTGTTTCTATGTAAGTTTGGTAGGAGGCGTAGATGAAACAAAAACAGGGAGGAGCAGTGACATGGCCTGACCCATCTTTAGGGCTCCATCAATGCTGTTGCTTCTCTTCATCTAAGAGGCATCCTTGGGTGCAGAACCTTTCTGCTTCCCAAGCTATTTCAGTTTCCCTGTTAAGGTCAAGACCTAGCTGGGCCATATTCTACTGCCAGCAAATTTCCCTTCCACCAAGAGCTGTGTTTTGTCCAAGCATCCTTTTTGCCCCTTGGAGGATGCAGCAGAGAGCTCGATGCTATAGCAGAGGGTCCCTGGGTGGCTAAGAATACCTGAGTACTGCAGGCAGGTCTGTGGGAAGGAACAGAAAATGTGAGTGGGACTGGTTGCTTGATTCCTGCCTTACTGTAAAGGCTCTGGCTTAGCATGAGGCTGGCTCCCTGCAGAGCTGGGCTTTCAGGCAGGTGGGAGGCACAACAGCAGGACGGCCCACAGCATGGCTATTCTTCCTTCCACTCCTAGAGGACCAGCCCTCGTGGGATTTTCATGATCCACTTGATGTCCTAACATCCTGGGCAAGCAGGCAAGCAGGCAGGGCATCTCCTATCTCCACAGACCAGGGTGGGACACTGACCCCAGAAAGGAGGAAAACATTTCAGAAAGGCATAGTTGCTCAGCGGTCAAGCTGGGATGAGGGCCCATGGCGTCGGAATCCTGGTTTTGCTTTCTTTTTCTTTTCCCTCACATTTTAACTTCCTTTACACTGTTTTAAAGTTCTCTGTTCTTTTCCATCTCTCCCACCCCTCCCCAGTCCAACCCAAGCTGGCCTTTATTCACAGTACCTCTTTCTCCTCGAATAACTTTCATCTGCACAGTGTAACTAAAAGATATGTAATTGGATCAAAATAATTCTCTCTAAAGGCTTAATGACTAATATTTACCAGGTTTTGAAAGAAAAGGTTGGTTTATTGTACTAATCAGATCCCTGTTTCGTGAATTTCTCATCTGTGAATTTCAGATGAGACACTTAAAAACATAGACTCTGTGTTACGAACATATCAGGAGGCATTGCTTTGCCACCTCTTGCCCGTGACCTTGAGTTGGTGTCTTAAACCTGAGCCTCAGTCTTCTTGTGTATGAAATGGGGTCATTCAACCCTGTGTCTCCAGACAATCTTCCCAGCTCTAAGCTTCTGAGCCCCTTTGCAATGAAAGGACGCATTTGAAACTTACAGGAGGAGATTATCTTGGTCCATCCTCTTCCCTTCACTTGGCATAGGATGCTTCTGCATTTGGTCTTGGAAGCAGTTACAGACACAGCATGATCAGTATGATCAGTTGTTACACATTCTGTAACAACTCTGTCTGGGGAGTTCTGGGTGAGCTGAGCCCAAGAGTCTTCCCTTATTAAAAATTCCTAAGAATTCTCCCTCTTTCTTTAGTTTCCTAGGGATGATCCTTTTATGGACCAGTTCCAGAGATTTTTCAGGAGGCACAGGAAATGCAGGTTCCATCCCTGAGCTGGGAAGATTCCCTTGGAGAAAGAAATGGCAACCCACTCCAGTATTCTTGCCTGGAGAATCCCATGAACAAGGAGCCTGGAGGGCTACAGTCCACACGGTTACAAAGAGTCAGATACAACTGAGAGACTAACACTTTTTCTTTCTTTCCAAAGAGTTTCTACAGTGAAATCCTGAACATTTGTCTCCAGACACCTTCCTTTTGCAAAGAGCCTACATGATTCCCCTCAAAGCCAGGAGACCTAGTGACTTTTGTGTCCAGAATTTCTTCGGGCTTTGCCCCCACCACAGATGAAAGCTTGAGGCATGGAAATCAGACTGTAATGGGGAAGACCAAACTACTTGCAACGGAGAGGATGAAATACACATGAATTCTTCAGTCCTGCCATCCACCTGCGTATGGATATGTCAGCCAGGGGCTAACGAGCACAGTTCAGCACACTTCAAACTTTCACTGAGTACCTCCCATGCTCACTGCATATTTGCAAATTGCTTCATCGTTTACAGAACACAGTTCATGAACTGAATTAGTCACGGTTCTGTGGCTGGCAAAAATATAAGACCAGGTTGCTTAACTCAGTTTTCAGAAAAAGTATGTGTACAGGCACACACATGAGGGAGAGAGAGACAGAGAGAGAGAGAGACAGAGGGAGGGGTTGGTACAGGGTGGGTAGAAGCCTGGGGTTCTTTGAATTAGTCAGGATCGATAAGCTGGGTAAGCAGAAATCATTTCTAAGTCTCTCAAAGGGAGGGTATTTGGGACATTTAAGAAACATAGGTTTGTTCTCTGTCTCTGTCTCTGGTGCCTGACACAAAGCTCTGAATCCCAGGGATTTCCTGGGGTTTTGTTCTAACAAGGTGTGTCTGGGTAGGTTCCCGGACAACTTCAGGATGGAGGCTGATCACAGAAAGATCAAGCCATGAGTATTAGCTTGGAACTTTCAACCCTTTCCCCCATCCTCTGGGAAGAAGGGAGGAACTGGAGACTGAGTTAATAATTGATACGCCTATGTGATGAAGTCTCTGTAAACGTCCCTAAACTATGGGACGCAGAGAGCACCTGGTCTGGTGAACACATCTGTGTGCTCGGAGACGTGTTTCTCAGCCCCATGAGCACAGAAGCTCCTGTCCTCAGGGCTCTTCCAGACTCCACAGTGTGTGCCTCTGCATCTGGCTGCTTACCTGTATCCTTTAATGTGCGTGCTGTGTTCAGCTGCTTCAGTCATGCTGGACTCTCTGTGACCCACTGGACTGCAGCCAGTCAGGTTCCTGGGCCTTTGAGATGCTCTAGGCATGAGTACTTGAGTGGCTTGCCATGTCCTTCTCCAGGGGATCTTCCAGACCCAGGGATTGAACCCATGTCTCCTGCATTGCAGGCAGATTCTCTACTGCTGAGCCACCGGGGAAGCCCATATCCTTTAATATCTCCCTTATAATAAATCTTTCCAGAAGAGTTTCCCTACATTTTGTAAGCTGTTATAGCAAATGATCAAATCTGGGGGAGTTGTGGAATGCCTGATTTGTAGCTTAAGTTGGACAGAAATGATGGAAGTGGGTGGCAGTCTTGTGGGAATAAACCCTTCACCTGCAGGGTCTGCACTCACTCTAAGCAGTGAGCATCAGAGTTGACTTAACTTATAGAACACTTAGTCGGTGTCCCCAGGGAACTGGAGAATCAGTTGATGTGGAGGAACAGTTCAGTTCAATTCAGTCCCTCAGTCATGTCCAACTATTTGTGACCCCGTGGACTGCAGCACGTCAGGCTTCCCTGTCCATCACCATCTCCCAGACCTTACTCAAACTCATGTCCATTAAGTTGGTGATGCCATCCAACCATCTCATCCTCAGCCGTCCCCTTCTCCTCCTTCCCCCAATCCTTCCCAGCATCAGAGTCTTTTCTAGTGAGTCAACTCTTTGCATGAGGTGGCCAAAGTATTGGAATTTGAGCTTTAGCATCATTCCTTCCAAAGAACACCCAGGGCTCATCTCCTTCAGAATGGACTGGTTGGATCTCCTTGCAGTCCAAGGGACTCTCAAGAGTCTTCTCCAATACCACAGTTCAAAAGCATCAATTCTTTGGTGCTCAGCCTTCTTCACAGTCCAACTCTCACATCCATACATGACTACTAGAAAAACCATAGCTTTGACTAGACAGATCTTTGTTGGCAAAGTAATATCTCTGCTTTTTAATATGCTGTCTAGGTTGGCCATACCTTTTCTTCCAAGGAGCAAGTGTCTTTTAATTTCATGGCTGCAGTCACCATCTGCAGTGATTTTGGAGCCCCCCCAAAATAAAGTCTCTCACTGCTTCCATTGTTTCCCCATCTATGCCATGAAGTGATGGGACTGGATGCCATGATCTTAGTTTTTTGAATGTTGAGTTTTAAGTCAAATATTTTACTCTCCTCTTCCACTTTCCTCAAGAAAGGAGTGAACAGTGGCTTCTGGAATTTTTCACTCTCCTCTTTCACTTTCATCACATTGGCTTCCGGTTAATTCTATGACCCAATTAGTTCATGGGAGGTTTCAGCTTGGTCAGTGAGAATTCTCCATCTCATTGAAGAAGATTGTTCCGATGTAAAGATAACCCAGAACAACCTGCACTGTATGGGAAGATGAGATCAAGATCTAATGTGTGAAATCTCAGCATGGAATGGGGGCCAGGGGAAAATTGTTTCTTGGGGGAAAAAGTCTTATCTTTTTTGTGGATAAAGCATAGGTATTCATACAGTATATAAACAGCAAGAGTACAACTTTGGTATTAAAATTTCATGATGAGGAGGTAGAGACTAGGAACAATATTAGCTCAGTTCAGTCACTCAGTCGTGTCCGACTCTTTGTAACCCCATGAACTGCAGCACGCCAGGCCTCCCTGTCCATCACCAACTCCCGGAGTTCACCCAAACCCATGTCCATTGAGTCGGTGATGCCATCCAACCATCTCATCCTCTGTCGTTCCCTTCTCCTCCTGCCTTCAATCTTTCCCAGCATCAGGGTCTTTTCGAATGCATCAGCTCTTCGCATCAGGTGGCCAAATTTCAGAGCTTCAGCTTCAAAATCAGGAACAATATATCTATATCTAAAAGTCTTGTTAGAAGGCGATAGTGAAATGTCCCCTGGTCTCTCTGGAAAGCCTTCTGTTGCTCAGCAGAGACATCCCCAAGGGACTGGGAGAGGGCCTGGGGGGCCGGGAGCTTAGTTAGCCTCTGGAGCCTGGCAGGCTACAGTCCATGGGATCCCAAAGAGTTGGACACGACTTAGTGACTAAACAACTGAAGGACTCACCAGGTCTGCTGGGCCTGGCTTGGGCTTTGAAATTAGATCGAAGCAGCTTAGCATCTGAGCTCTGTTATCTCCTAAGCACGTGACCTTGAGACACTGCTTTATTTCTCTGGACCTCGGTTTCTTCCGCTCCACTTTGAGGGAAGTGATTTCTCTCAGAAGATGCACAGGCATTCAGAGCAGTAAAGCCTACAGGCCATAGTAACTGGCCCATCTGCACTGCTCCATGACTGGGGCTCACACCAACCCTGTTTCATTCAAGACTTAGGTCTTGGAGTCTTTTTCTCCAACCCTGATTTTCACTTCATGCCCTCACCCATCCCCTGACCCCTTCCTCCTGCTCAGGTCCCTGGTGCTTTCCCTGGATTAGATTGTCCTTCAGTAATGAAGACCCACCCTCCTGGTATTCACCAAGTGTGCAACTTGCTTTGGATGCGTTTTGAGGGTGGACCAGCCTGTCTTGTCTGTCCCTGAGCCCTGTCTGCTCGTCCTCAGCCCTAGCGTCAAGGCCATCAGCAGTCAGTGCCATGCCCCAGCTCACAGAAGCGGTTGTCCTGGGTGCTCAGGGACCTTCCTCCCTGGGCACCCTCAGAGCCTGACGCTGCAGAGCTGATGTCTGGCTCCTAAGCCACGTGGAATGACACTGCTGTCCCCCTCCTCTGCCCTGGGGCTGGGCTCCCTCCATGGTTATGCGTGGGTGGCTGAGAAAGGATGCCCTGGCGCCATGCTCAGCAAACACTGCAGAGTTGTCCCCTTTTCAGATGCCGGCTTGGTCTCCATTCACCCCCAGCCCTGCTTCTCGGCCCCTTGGGATTTGTTTTTATCATTCACGCATTCATTCATCCACTCACTCATCTAGTCACTCAGCATACATTTGTTTTCTGACTTTTAAAGGAGTTTTATTCATTTTTTCAAACTTTTTATTTTGTTTGGGTATAGCCAATTAACAATGTTGTGATAGTTTCTGGTGAACAGTGAAGGGACACAGCCACACATATACATGTGTCCATTCTCCCCTAAAGTGCCCTCCCATCTAGGCTTCCACATGACATAGAGCAGAGTTCCCTGTGCTCGACAGTAGGTCCTTGTTGGTTATCTGTTTTAAATATAGCAGCGTGTACATGTCCATCCCAGACTCCTGAACTTTCCCATTCCTCTATTCTCCCCTCCCCCGACTCTGGCAAACATAAGCTCAGAATATAAAAAGAAATGATACAAAGGAACTTACAAAACAGAAAGAGGCTCACAGATTTTGTGAACGAGCAAGAATTCTTCCTTGACACTTGGTTGCCGGTAAGCCCTAGAATCTTTGACCTGTCAACGCATACCACAGATGTACGCCTTCACCCTCGCACGCTGTCTTCCTTGTGTGTCCTTCTGTCTCTCAACACCAGTTTTTCTCTCTGTGTGTCTGTGTTCAATACTTTTCATTTTATGAAGACACAAGCTGTTAAACTGGGGTTCCCTCTAATCCAGTATGACCCCATCTCAGCATGATTTTATCTGGCAAGATCCTTTTTTGAGTAAGGTCATCTTCATGTACCCAGGCAGAGGGATCAGGAAGTCCAGATATCTTTACAGGAACACAAGTCAACCCAACTCTGTGCTAAGCACCCCACTGCCCAGTTCTTAGTGTTGGCTTGAAGAGTCCTTACCTTCAAGGAACTTTCAAGCCCTCAGGGGTCATCAAACAAATTCTTTGATTTTTCTGGTTATAATTCTCAGCCATAGCTGCCTGGAACTTGAACTTTCTCTTTTCTCTAGAGCTAAATTTCCCAAGGCATTTTATTTTATTTTATATTTTCAATCACCACAATATCTTTGTCTAATTCCTAGGAAACAGAAAGTTTAGCTCAGTGGGATGTCTGTGCAAATATCTGCCCGGTGAGATGGAGCTACTCACTCAGGGTTAAATAAGAACAACTGGGGAAAGGAATTGAATTAAAGGTAGCAAGAATGATCACCTGTCTCAGGTTCTCTTGGGGGAGGGGCGGGGAATGATTTCAATCATTTTCAGGGGAATCTCTCTCCCAACTCAACAACTCTACTTCATTTTCCCTCCAGACTCTGGCAGATTCAACAGCTTTCCAGAAAAATGGGTTACAGGAATAAATGGCAAAGTTTCTTTTACTGAAAAGGGCCAGAGAGTCAATATTTTCATCTTTGGGGCCACAGAGGTTTGGTTACCACTGCAGAACTAAGCATTAATTCTGCTGGGGTGAATGAGAAAGCAGCCCCAGGCTGCTTCTAGGGCATCACCCTAGAGGGGCCCAGCCCAGCCATCCTAGGGCTGGACTTTTTCTCTTCCAGGTTCAAGGTTTACTTCTTCTCCCTTTTCAGGTCACCCTCATCTTGTGGGATGTTGACTTCAGATAGAAAAAGCAAAATGACAGAGTGCAGTTCACCTTCTACCTGGGAAACTCACCTGGTGGGAGAGGTGATTGTCTTCTGAGGGGCATGAGCTTCTGTGGAACAGGGGAGATTGCATGTTGCCTTCATGGGCTTGTTGTCAATGGGAAATAGAAGCTATTTGCCCCCATGGTGCCTGGAACTCGGCTGGTCCTGCAGCATCCCTCAGACTGGTGCAGGCACAAGGCATCCTGGTGCAACAGGTGTGTGAGCCACCTGCTCGTGCAGCTAGCAGTGCCCACTGATGTTGCACACTCTGGGTCTCAGGTGGTCCACCACTTTTGTCTCATGAGAGACATCTGCTCACTTTTTCCAGCCTGATGACTTATTTCTTGTGACCCAGCTTGCGACGGGTGGTTCCAGCCAGACACCAGCAATATACAGGACTTATTTTCAACAGACATAAGGCTCTCCTGTAAATGACATGACCTTGGGCTAAACATCAGTGTCCTTCTGGGACCCACTCCTGGAGCACGTCACGCACTCCGTAGGGCATCTCTTCCTGTCACTGATACCTCCAGCAGCATCAGGTTTGTTGAGTCACCTGGTTCATCAGGCAGCTTCTTGCCCTGCAGCCTGACCTACCACAGAGCCCTCTGAGCTCTGATGTCCACTTAAAGCTGGCAGCTTGTCATGTTATTCCATCTCTGTGTCTAAATAGTATCCTGCATGTGCCAAGTGTTCCAATAAGAACTGGGAGAGGCCAATCAGACGCTGTGCCTCCCTGTTTGAGGAGGGAGATGGGAAACAAAATAATTTCCCTTTTACTTTGAAGATGACGTCTAGGCATGCCCCTAGCCACCACAGAATCCCTGGACAGTCTCTGTATGTGACAGAACCTGAATCTCCACAGGGTTTCTCTGTCACCCTCTGATAATTTCATGGATGGAGGAGCCTGGCAGGCTGCAGTCCACGAGGTCACAAAGAGTCAGACACTACAGAGTGACACTTTCACTTTCACTGAGGTCTCTGGTGTGCCAGCCACCTCTTGCTCACTGGCCCTACCAGTCATCATAATATGTCGAAGTGAAGTTCTGTGGGCTGTCTGACTCTTCCTGATCTTTTCTGACAATATTATGAAAATGGACAGGAGAGTCGAAGTGCGAACTGTTGCCCATTTCAAGAGAATGCTAACTGTTTCGGATCGTCTTTTCTTCCTGGATGCAACAGACATATTTGCCAAATCAGTGTCAGTGTACTGAGCCCTGAGGCTGTTTTAATTGTTAAATACAACAACTGGGATGTGGGCTGCCATCCTGGCTTCCACTTGGTGAGCTTGTGATAGCTGAGAGTTGTCCTCCGTGATCGGCCTGGTTTCTGCAGGGGTGACAGAGTGAATTGAATAGAAATATGGCGACTATCCAGGCTCCCCAAATCCTTAGATCCTTAAGAAAGGGTGCTTTTCTCCCTCATCCCCATTGATCAGGGATTGTTATTGCTTGCTATTGCTTGACTAATTCAGCTGGTATGCTTGTTGGGGGAATTCTAGAAATCTGTACTTGGTCTTTCCCACTATGAAAGCTCTTACCCCCCAGGCCAGTGTGGAGCTTGGGATACACAACCAAACACTGACTACTCCTTTAAAACATGTGTTTCCAATCTTCCCTTCTTTGATCTATAGATGTTATACAGTTTTGGTGTTTATCCCGTGGGTAGCTCCAAGATTTTACAAAGGGACGTGTGTGAGTCTTACTGATGGTCTTGCGCCCAGGTGTCAAGAGGGCTCTGGAGAAGGTTTTGATGTCACAAGGGACCAACACTCATGAGATTGTCCAAAAGGTCCTCAGACGGCCCACATCTCCCACAGAGCTCCTGTATCCATCCTGATGATGCTCACTCCTCTTTTCCTAGAATGTCGGTTGCTATGGTGACAAAGAATGAACTGCGAGGGTCCATGAAAATAGGTTAATTGGGAAGAAGGCATTTTAACCAATATAAAATGTTTTCCAAATGATTCCTTTCAATAAATCTGAAGAGTTGTATCACATCACCAATAAAGATTGTCATGGAGTCACCAGAGGCAGGTGAACAACAAAGGACTGGGTGAGGGGAGGGATAAGTTGACAGACTGGGATTGATATATACACATGCTACTATATATATAATGGGACCTCCCTGGTGGGGAGAATGAAGAATCTGCCTATAATGCAGGAGACCTGGATTCGATTCCTGGGTCGGGAAGATTCCCTGGAGAAGGAAATGGCAATCCACTCCAGTATTCTTGCCTAGGAAATCCAACGGGCAGAAGAACCTGGTGGACTACTGTGAATGCGGTTGCAAAATTTCAGACATGACTGAGAGACTAACACTTTCATATGTAATATAAATAACCAACAGTTCAGTTCAGTTCAGTTCAGTTCAGTCACTCAGTCGTGTCCGACTTTTTGCGACCCCATGAATCGCAGCACGCCAGGCCTCCCTGTCCATCACCATCTCCCAGAGTTCACTCAAACTCACGTCCATTGAGTCGGTGATGCCATCCAGCCATCTCATCCTCTGTCGTCCCCTTCTCCTCCTGCCCCCAATCCCTCCCAGCATCAGAGTCTTTTCCAATGAGTCAACTCTTTGCATGAGGTGGCCAAAGTACTGGAGTTTCAGCTTTAGCATCATTCCTTCCAAAGAAATCCCAGGGCTGATCTCCTTCAGAATGGACCGGTTGGATCTCCTTGCAGTCCAAGGGACTTTCAAGAGTCTTCTCCAACACCACAGTTCAAAAGCCTCAATTCTTCAGCACTCAGCCTTCTTTACACTCCAACTCTCACATCCATACATGACCACAGGAAAAACCATAGTCTTGACTAGACAGACCTTAGTCGGCAAAGTAATGTCTCTGCTTTTGAATATGCTATCTAGGTTGGTCTTAACTTTTCTTCCAAGGAGTTAAGTGTCTTTTAATTTCATGGCTGCAGTCACCATCTGCAGTGATTTTGGAGCCCCAAAACAAAAAGTCTGACCTACTATTTAACACAGGGAACTCTACTCAATACTCTGTAGTGACCTATATGGGTCAAGAATCTTAAAAAGTAGTGAATATATGTGTATGTGTAACAGATTCACCTTGTTGTACACCTGAAACTGACACAGCATTGTAAATCAAAGTGAAAGTTGCTTAGTTGTGTCTGACTCTTTGCGACCCAATGGACTATACAGTCAATGGAATTCTCCAGGCCAGAATACTGGAGTGGGTAGTCTCTCCCTTCTCCAGGGGATCTTCCCAAACCAGAGATTGAACCCAGGTCTCCCACATTGCAGTCAGATTCTTTACCAGCTGAACCACCAAGATATACGCCTATGTGTGTGTGTGTGTGTGTGTGTGTGTGTGTGTATATATTTTTTAAACCATTAAAAAAAGACTGTGGGGGATACTTTCACCTCTGTCTTCATTTGGCTATCCTGGTATAAACCCTGGGATCTTGGGCCAGGAGGAGATTCTAGATAGAGGAAAGAAGAACTGGCAACAGCTAAGTCCTTTAAGAGTAAACAGTCTTGAAAATTGCTAAGTAAATTAGTGCCTGCTAATCCCTTTATCCCCACAGTGAAAGTGATGTGAGGCTGTCTCACAGGTAGAAGAACAGAGGCTCAGAGAAATACAATGGGTTGCCCAAGGCCATGTGGTGGGGGTGGGAGGCGTGATGCTGGGGCCAGTCCCCAGGTTCCCAGGCTTTTGGGTGCCTGTCTGATGAGCAGGGCCTCTCACAGGTGGCTTCAGGACCAGAAGCCCTTCACCTTGGCATTGCTCTTCCCCCTGCAATGTGAAAGCAGCGAGGGTCACACCTGATGCTCTCCTTAGCAGAATGCTGAGCTGAGGAGGAAAGAGCTCACTCTGGCTTCAGAGAGCATAGTGTGCTGTCTGTCATCTCAAAGGAAGCCGATAGAGCTGCTGCGCCAGCCCGCAGGGCTCAGGAGGGAGCCTGCCCAAGAGCAGGAAGCCTAAGGGAGCAGCGTGGGGGGTCCCCGGGCAAGGTGAGCGAGGGATGGTCCAGCCGGGCTGACCTGGCCACTGGGTACCTAAGCCCACCTGGGCCACTGAGCCTCTTCCTAGATGCCACTGTGGCGAGGATGAAAGATGGAAGGGATGGCTGATCCAGAAAATGGCAGAGGCCCAGAGAGAGGAGTGGCTGGGCCAAGGCCACACGACAGTGGGATTAGAAGCCTGTCTCCAGGTTCCCAGCTCAAGTGCATTCCCACTGCAGCCCCGTGCCACTCAAACAGCCTCGGTTGTCCTCTCATCCCCACCCTCCCCTCCCTTTGCTGGGGCAGCAGCCAACTGTGGGCACTGTGCCAGCCTCCACCGGCCTCTTCCCCATCATCCCTGCCGGCCCTGCCCTCCTCCTGCAGTAGGTGCTGCTGACAGTTGCCTAGGAGGGAACCACTGCTCTCCTGCTTTCTATCCAGTTGTTATCAAATCCTGGCAGCTTGTATGCAGAGGCATCCTGCGTTACAGGTTCACAACCCCGTCCTCTGTCCCCCAGGTAACGTCAGTCCACCTCGCCTGGTTGACTTCCTCCCTCCATCCTCACCCTCCTTTCAGCTGGCAGACACCAGCCTTTCGTCTACACACACACTCATTCGTTTAATGCGGTATCGTGAGGATCTGCTATGTGCTGGGTGCTTTGTGAGGCTTCATAGATGAGGCTGTGAATAACATGGGCAAACCTTGCCCTCCTGAAGCTTCCATCCCAAAGGGAAGGGGACAGACAATGAACAAATAAACGAGCAAAGGAATATAGTAGGACATAGTGATAAAAATGGGCTTCCCAGGTGGTGCTAGTGGTAAAGAACCCACCTTCCAATGAGGGAGACATAAGAGATGTGGGCTCCATCCCTGGGTCGGGAAGACCCCCTGGAGGAGGGCATGGCAACCCATTCCATTATTCTTGCCTGGAGAACCCGTGGACAGAGGAGCCTGGGGGGCTACAGTCCACGGGGTCGCAAATAGTTTGACACGACTGAGCTACTAAATGACAATGAAAATAATGCATATTCATGAAGAATTTGCTCATTTCATATGATCTTTCATTGGATTTTTTCCTAAAACAATCTTGTAAAATAAGCGGGAATACACACATAAACACACACTCAGGCACATTTCTAAATATACGAGGATACTTTCAGAAAGCGGGCAGAGACACTGTAGAGAGGCCAGCTGCCATGTCAGTTGCTTTTATCTTGTCACCTTCCTTATTGCAAAATTATAAAAGTTCATCTGTCTCTTAAATAATAGTGCAAAGCTAAGTGTTCTCAGGCAATCTACTGTCCTGAAGAGCTGGTGCTCGACTCTGTGTCTAGAACAGCTGCTCCACTTTTATCTGGAGGAGAAGGAGGAGGGCAGGTTGTACCTCTTCCTTTCAGAGGCTCGGCCTATGGATTTCATGGCACCTCTGCTCATACCCCATTGGCCGGAAAAGAACCACACAGCCTTTCCTGCTGGCTGCTTGGTGGGGAATAAGGGTATTTGTAGCTGAGTGGCCATGTTCCTAGCTACAACTTGGGAGCTGCCTGCTACTGAAATAAAATGGGGATAATGTGGGGGAGTGCTTAGTTTCTGCTACACTTATTCTCCCTGTACCCCCATTTAACTCAGAACTTGACCTCAGCATGATGCCAAACCTCCCAAATCGCCAATCTGACTGCCAGCATCCCAAAGGGTGAAGAGTGTAAAAAGTATTAGTTGCTCAGTCATGTCTGATCCCATGGATATAGCCTGCCAGGCTCTTCTGTCCACGGAATTCTCCAGGTAAGAATACTGGAGTGGGTAATCTTTCCCTTCTCCAGGGGATCTTCCTGAATCAGGGATTGAACCAATGTCTCCTACATTGTAGGCAGATTCTTTACTGTCTGCACCACCAGGGAAGCCCTAGAATGAAGCCTGGACACTGTAAGTGCTAACGGCCCATGTGACACCCCAAGAAAGCTCTGGAACTCCAATGATTTCAGGCACCTAAATAATAGTGACAGTGACTCCACAGGAGAAAGCTCAGCCATTCACAAGGAATGTGTTCAGATCAGGGACCCTCACAATAACTTAATGGTTATGATGCATCAGGGAAAAAAAAGAAACACTCAACTTCCAAGGTGCCAAAGTTGAACTTAGGAAAACTTTCCAAACTTTGCCCTGCCACCCTCTGAAACTTCTGCTCATCCACCAAGAAAATGGTAGTACTTTTCCACAGTAGCCACTGAGCCTCCTAGTCTAGGCAAAAATAGGTGCCCCCTCATTCTATTTCATACACTTGTGTACCCAAATATTCTTATTTACTTTTTATTTTATTTTGGGGGGTATGTGGCATGTGGGCTCTTAGTTCCTCAACCAGGGATCAAACCCATGCCCCTTGCATTGGAAGCTTACAGTCTTAACCACTGAGCCACCAGGGAAGTCCCCAACACTATTCTTTTTGAAAAAACAAATGTTCAGAAAGAATTCTCACCACCCTCCCCATTCTCTTCATTCATATATTTAACTTGTGAGTTGCTTAAAGATTGGTGTATGCACCAAGGAAACCAGAATTGAAAGAGACATGTGTACCCCAACGTTCATGGCAGCACTGTTTATAATAGCCAGGACATGGAAACAACCTAGATGTCCATCAGCAGATGAATGGATAAGAAAGCTGTGGTATATACACACAACAGAGTATTACTCAGCCATTAAAAAGAATACATTTGAATCTATTCTAATGAGGTAGATGAAACTGGAGCCTATTATACAGACTGAAGTAAGCCAGAAAGAAAAATACCAATACAGTATACTAATGCATATATATGGAATTTAGAAAGATGGTAAAGATAACCCGGTATGCAAGATAGCAAAAGAGACACATATGTATAGAGCAGAATATTGGACTTGGTGGGAGAGGGTGAGGGTGGGATGATTTGGGAGAATGGCATTGAAACATGTATAATATCATATATGAAATGAATCGCCAGTCCAGGTTGGATGCAGGATACAGGATACTTAGGGCTGGTGCACTGGAATGACCCAGAGGGATGTTACGGGGACAGAGGTGGGAGGGGGGTTCAGGATGGGGAACACGTGTACACCTGTGGTGGATTCATGTTGCTGTATGGCAAAACCATACAATATTGTAAATTAAAAAAAATAATAATAATAATAAATGGTAGATATCTTAAAAAAAAAGATTGGTGTATGTTCCTATAGGAATTGCCTGCATGTTTATTAATAACTTCTTTTAATATTGAATGCAATTTGTCAAATACAAGTTTTACCAGTTTTCTTGCAAAAAAAATCCAGAAAATGACTTTCTCCTAGAAACCCCATACCTCACCCATGTTCTTGTTTTAAATCTGTGTCTTACCCTCTCTTTTCCGTGGCTGCAGATCCAGAGTGATACCCTCACAGTGTCCTGGCCTTGGAGTATTTTTGGGGAAAGAAGAGATGTTGGGGCAGCCTGTCCATATCCATCGACAAAGACTGCAAACCTAATTTTTTATGAGAACACTTTCTAAGCTGTTCATGTACATACAAATTGTGTACTAAGATGACAAGTCAGGTGCAGTGGAAAGCGAACTTGAAGACACTGAACTTGTAGAATACAGAAGAAAAGGAGAGGGAGAAGGAATACATTTTACCTAACTGTTCCTGCACATTTCCCCCAGATGAGTCTCCGAGGAGTCAGGGATCAGGACACCTCAGACTTAAACCATTAAGCCACATGGTAGCACCAAACCAGGATGCCTCCCTCTTCCACATTCCTCGGGATGTGCCTCCGGGGATGTTATTTAGGAAATCAATGGGCTCATAGAAGAGGGACTTGGCACACGGATTTAAGAAATTTTTCGTAGGGGAATGTGCTTCTTTTGATTATACATGGAGACATGAAAATGTGTATGGATAGACAATTTTATTGCTTGATTTGAGCATTACATTTCATTAACCTAGTAGGTGTGTTTTTCATACCCATTACCCCTGGTTAAGAGAGAGAGTCAGAACATATTTGGACTTTGCCAGGGGAGAAGATCCAGAACGGTGTGCCGGGAAGACC
This sequence comes from Redunca redunca, assembly GCA_006410935.1. Taxonomy (NCBI): domain Eukaryota; kingdom Metazoa; phylum Chordata; class Mammalia; order Artiodactyla; family Bovidae; genus Redunca; species Redunca redunca. Next base: position 344,995 of record SJYQ01096337.1, on the reverse strand, counting down.
TGCAGAATCACACTGGTTCTCTGAAAGTTCCAGGCTCCCGGGTGGCAGCCTTTTTCTGCCGTATCTAGTTCCGCAGATCCTGCAGGACACAGTGGAGTGCTTGAGTGCAGCAGCCACCTCTGATGTGACACTCTGTTCAGCACATTGCCAGGCATAGGATCTGTGCTCAACAACTATCTTAAAAAAAAAAAAAAGATTAATTAATTAATTAATTAGGTTGTGTAGAATCTTACTTGCCCCACATGGGTCTTCTAGCTGAGGCATCCAGGTTCTTTAGTTGTAACATGCAACCCTTAGTTGTAGTGTGGGGGTTCCTAGTTCCCCAGCCAGCAATTGAACCCAGGCTCCCTGCTTTGGGAGTGTGGAGTCTTAGCCACTGGACCACTGGGGAAGTCCTGCGCAATAACTGTCTTGACTTACATTTTCTGCTTTTGAATCTGTTGGCTGTCTTCTCCCCCTGCCCTGCACTATCCCTAGAGATGGAGCAGTCTTTTTGCCCCTCCTTGTAAAGTTCATACCTCCTCATTCACCAAAACCCATTCCCCGTGTCCAGAGTAATTACTTTGTCTCTGAGGATGGCCTGTGACCTTGGAGAAGCAGGATTCCCTGCAGAGGCCCAGCTCCTGTCTGCTGCCTGCGAGAAGGGCCGTGAGCTGGTTGAGTTCCATCCTGACCTAATAGGTTTCTGTGTTATCGGCCCAGGAAATGGATGGGCAGGCAGGATGGAAAATGCTGCAAAATGAATGGACCTTGATAACTCAACTTGGAGCCAGAGTCAGTCTGCAGAAAAATGTATCACCAGAAAAACCAGCACAGGAACTTGGGGAGAGGTTCAGGGTGCTGGCTTTTGGGCTGAGAGCTCTGTGTTAAGCTCTCATATCCCTGCAGAGAGATGTCTGCAGTCATAGAAGATATGGGGGGGTGATCCTGAGTTACCATGGAGACAAGCCCTGGAGCTGTGGTAACTTGGGCTCAGCTCTGACAGCTCCACTTACCTGATGGACTTTAAGAAAGCTGCCTGAAGATGAATGGAGAAGGAAGTTGTGGTACATACACACAATGGAATATTACTCACCTATAAAAAGGAATGCATTTGAGTCAGTTCTAATGAGGTGGATGAACCTAGAGCCTACTGTACAGAGTGAAGTAAGTAAGAAAGAAAAAGACAAATATCATATATTAATGCATATGTATGGAATCTAGAAAGATGGTACTGATGATCCTATGCACAGGGCAGCAAAGGAGACACAGATGTAAAATAGATAACCAGTGTGAGTTTGATATATGGTGCAGGGTACCCAAAGCCAATGCTCTGGGACAAACTGGAGGGTTAGGGTGGGGAGGGAGATTCAGGATGCAGGGGACATATGTATACCTATGGCTGATTCATACTGATGCATGGCAAAAACCATCACAATATTGTGAAGTAATTATCCTCAAATTAAAATAAATACATTTAAAAAAGAAAAAAAATAATATACCCATACTTTAAGAAAAGAAAGCTGTCTGGGGTCTCCAAGCCTCAGTTTCTTTATCTATAAAATGAGTAGAGTCATTTTGTGAGGGGTACAAGAATTAGTAGAGATATACATGTAGTTGATACTTGGTAAATAATCTGTTGAATGAGTCCCTGAATATAAACTGACTTTCCTAGTGTTCACCCCAGTATTTGTGCTTTTAAGGAATGAAGAAGTGAGTGAATGAATATACACTTCCTACCATGGTGCGAGGCACATTGTTGTTCTTAAGGATCAAGTCAGCACTTTCGATGAAAAGAAATTCATAAAAGAATGACTTTTAATTTCCCTATTAATATCCAAGGTAGATGAAGCTGCCCACATGTAAGTCTGGTCAACGGGTAAAGTCAGTATCAGGTGCAAAAATGGGGCCATTGGTGTACCCCTGCTCCAAGTCTATAGTAGTTAAGATTACCCAACTAACTCCCTTCACTCCAAAGCAATGTAGGCAGCAGTTGCTCAATTAGTTATATGGAGTTTGATGCAGCTTTGTCTCTAGAGAGATTTTGCCCAACAAACACACATACTCTGGTCTTCCTCAGAGAACCTGGTCATAGTGACCTGATAGGTGAACATTCTGATTTAATACCCTGTAGGAACCCAGTCAATATCTGTTAAATAAGTGAATGAGTAGCAGTCTCCAGGGGATTTAGTAATCGTTAATTAATAATGAGAAACGTGCTAATTCTTAAAATACTAGTCAAGCAGGATTCTGAGTTGAAGATTAAATCACAAAGAAGACTTCACCTTTGTGTTTGCAAAGGAAGTGCACCCAGCCCCTTTTTCTTATCCCTCAGCGTATTACACACAATTCAGTTCTTAATTGTACACCTTTAAAAAGTCATATCGCAATTGTTGCCTGTATAATTATACATTTCAAACTAGAGTGTGGACTCTTTTTTAAATTTAATTTTTATTTTATATTGGAGTATAGTTGATTTACAATGTTGTGTTAATTTCAAGGATATAGCAAAGTGATTCAGTTATACATATACATATATTTACTATTTTTCAGATTCTTTTCCCATATAGGTCATTACAGAATATTGAGTAGAGTTCCCTGTGCTTTATGGTAGGTTCTCGCTGATTACCTATTTTATATGTGTGCTGTGCCTATTCACTCAGTTGTGTCTGACTGTTTGTGACCCCACAGACTGCAGCCTACAGTTCTTTGTCCATGGGATTCTCCAGGCAAGAATACTGGAGTGGGTTGCCATGCCCTCCTCCAGGGGATCTTCCCAACCCAGGGATCAAACCCAGGTCTCCCACATTGCAGGTGAATTCTTTACCCTCTGAGCCACCAGAGAGGCCCATTTTATATGTAGCAATGTGTATATGTTAACCCCAAGGACCTGCATGCACGCTAAGTCACTTCAGTCGTGTCCAACTCTTTGCGACCTGATGGACTGTAGCCCGCCAGGCTCCTCTGTCCATGGGATTCTCCAGGCAAGAATACTAGAGTGGGTTGCTATGCTCTCCTCCAGGAGATCTTCCCCACCCAGGAATTAAACTCGAAAATGTTAATGTCTCCTATATTGGCAGGTGGGTTCTTTACTTCTAGTGCCACCCAAGGACCTACAGATTATACTAAGTGAAATTAGTCAGACAGAAAAAGACAAATATCATATGAAATCTCTTATATGTAAAATCTAAAACAAAACTTATTTCCAAAACAGACTCACAGATATCAAAAACAAACTTTTGGTTACTAGAGTGGAAAGGTGCGGGGGAGGGATTATGGACTCCCCTGGAGAGCAAATCCTCAGGCCATTTTCTCAAGGCAAAAACACTTGGAGCCATTGAACGGGTGATGGGAGGCAGCCTGAGGAGACTCTGATGTTGCTGTGCAGTGATTAATAAGATAAACTTTAAGCTGGTTTGTGTGATGCAGGAAGTTCATTTACATGTGCAGGCTGTCTGCCTTCAGAGTCCATGCCCTTTGGGGACAACTAGAGATTTCAGACAGGGGGAAATAATATGGTCAATGGGAATGGCATCTATGGGGGCCTCCATAGGACCATCCTTGGAATGGACCAGGCAAACCCTATGGTGAGCGGAGCTCAGAATTCTCCATGCAGAGACAAAAGCACATTAGTGATCACACCCATGGTCATCTCCTCTTTCTAAAGGAGTTTAATTCAAGTGCAGAGGTCCTCCTAGCCATCATCGGCAGACCTCCCACGAGGTGGACTCAAGGAAAGAAATCGAGTTGAGAATTGTCTTGTGTATTTGCTGAGAATAAGTGAGAGAGAGAGAGAGAAGCATACAGCTGTGAAAGGTTAATTAGCATTTAAACACACAATTATGTTTTCTATTTGGTCTGACTGGGAAAATAAATTATGTTTTTTCAAAGCAGAGACTTGCAGGCTATAATTGAAAATGGGCATTTTGAGGGCATCTCAGCCAATGCAGCAGAAGAAACCAAAGAGAAATAAATGAAAGCAAGCAGAGGCGTCCTCCCCAGCCCCAGCTGGGGGCTGAGTGACAAGGGTAGGAGGGGTGCAGGGGGACAGAGAGCTGGCTGCTTACTTTGCCCCTTGTTCCGGTCACTTTGCGATACTTTCCCCCCGGTCACTTTGTGATACTTTGCTTGTCTGAACCTCTAGATTCTCTGTAAAATAGAGTTAGTAGTATTTTACCATGTGTTGCTAGGAGGTAAAGTTTAGGAGAGAAACTGGCATGATGCCGGGCACAGAACAGGAGTTCAATAAACACGTGTCTCCAGTAAATGCTTGGTGAACCTACTTTAATCTCCCTCTTCACTGAATTGCTATGATATTTCTCTAAAAGTCAGGAAAACCAGCCCTTAATGAGATGGCGTCTTGTATTGTGTCCTAATTGTATCGTGTTTAGATTGCCAATACAATCCAATTTCATTTCATTTACTTCAATTAAGGAATATGTGTTGAGAAATGACCATGTTTCCCGTGCAATACTAAGGATCCAAACCCGCAAAAGAACCAGCACATACCTTCCAAGGGTTTAAACCAAGCTGAGAGAAACACAAAACGTACCTGAGGACCCTCCCATCAGTACTGGGACACTTATTATTGATTGGCTGAGAGCTCCTACTAGGAGGAGATCATGTCCTTTACGGCATATAGCTTTCACAGTAAACTGGTGATTTTTGCATATAAGTACGTTGAAGCTCAGAGAAGGTAGCAGGCTTGTTCACGGTTGCTCAGGACAGAGGGCAGAATGGAGCTTGACTCCATACCTGCTCACCTGAGCCCACGCCGTGCTTTGGTTTTCCCCGTGGTCTGCCCCTCTCCCCTGGCCCCACGCCTGCCTGCCCTGGCTCACCTCTCACCTTCTAGCGTTCAGTTGTGTCTGCGTGTTAAACTCAGTCACTGATAATCTTCCATGTTAAACCCATGGGGAGAAGACATGTGTCATATAAACGCTAAGGACAGCGGAATTGAGAGTCTCACCAAGAAGACTTTCTTGGGACTTCCCTGACGGGCCAATGATTAAGACTTGGTGCTGCCAATGCAAGGGGCATGGTGTTCAAACTCTGGTCGGGGCACTAAGATCTTGCATGCCAGGCAGTGTTGCAAAAAATGAGGACTTAAAAAAAAAGTCTTTCTCCATGAGCTGCAGGCCCTATTTATGGTTTATGGGTACCTCCTATTTCTAGAAAGAAAATCTGAAGTAGGTGTCTCTGCATTGTCAAAAATAACCAGAGTTACTGTAAGAACACACTTTGATTTAAATGGATAAATCCACATGGCTAGAGACTTCTCTGTCTTGTTCTTTCTTATATCATCAGTATATAAAACAGGGCTTCCCCAGTGTAGGTATGCAATACATATTCTCCCTGTGATGATGAATATTTTTATCCTTTCTGTTGTTCATACTTATTTCCAATATTCACATGCAGCTAATGATTTTTCTAACAAGTTCTAAATGTATTCATCTCAGTCATTTTCAAGAGGTACAAATTATCTCAGACACTTTCCATATTAAATGCTTGGTATCTTTCCTGCTGTCATTTTCAATTCTATCATCTTAAAAACACAAAACAGTCATTACCATTAAGGTATAAATGGTTAAAACTGTTTAGCCATTTATTTTGCTAGTTTCTGTGTTCGCTTTCATTTTCTCCATCCCTAACATCCTCCTGCAGATTTCATTTTCCACTGAAAGCCAATGGCTAGCAGATACTTTGGCTGTCTGAACATCTGTATTTCACTGTCATGAAATGATCGTACTGCTGAATACAGACCTCCAGGACGCTATACTAAGTGCCCAAGAGTTGATAGCTATCATTTATTTTTCTTTTTATTAGATTTTCAGTCATTTTGCCTCAACGCTTTCAACATGATACTTCCCTTTTCCTGGTGTCTATTGTTGGGAAGTAAAGTCTATGTTAAGTCTAATTGCCATCCCTATGTAGGTAAGCTATCTTTTTCTCTGATGACTTCTAATATTATCTAGTTTGAACTTTGCTGTGTCACCCAGAAAACCCAATGGTGTCAGTTCCTGCCTGAAAGCCAGCAGTCTTGAGACAGAATTGTTTTGATTCAATTTCAAAGACAGTCCCAGCTCAAAGTGGGACCTGTCATTATTGCCTTCTCTGGGTGACAACTTCAGATCTTGAGATTCCCCAGCCTCCACGATCATGTTCCTTATAGTAAACCTTCATATCTTACCCTCTCCAGCCTGTTGGTCCCATTTCCCTGAAGAATACTGACTAACACAGGTATCTTTTCTGCTTCTGTCTTGAACTGACTTTAAAGTGCCCCTCTGACCCCATCTCCCAGTTTTCATGTTCTTATATAATCCCTTCCCCAGCCAGGGTTTGTGATAACTTGTTCAGTTCAGTTCAGTTCAGTTGCTCAGTCATGTCCGACTCTTTGCGACCCTATGAAATCGCAGCACACCAGGTCTCCCTGTCCATCACCATCTCCCGGAGTTCACTTGGACTCACGTCCATCGAGTCCATGATGCCATCCAGCCATCTCATCCTGGGTCGTCCCCTTCTCCTCCTGCCCCCAATCCCTCCCAGCATCAGAGTCTTTTCCAATGAATCAACTGTTCGCATGAGGTGGCCAAAGTACTGGAGTTTCAGCTTCAGCATCACTCCTTCCAAAGAAATCCCCGGGTTGATCTCCTTCAGAATGGACTGGTTGGATCTCCTTGCAGTCCAAGGGACTCTCAAGAGTCTTCTCCAACACCACAGTTCAAAAGCATCAATTCTTCAACACTCAGCCTTCTTCACACTCCAACTCTCACATCCATACATGACCACAGGAAAATCCATAGCTTTGACTAGACGGACCTTAGTCGGCAAAGTAATGTCTCTGCTTTTGAATATGCTGCTATCTAGGTTGGTCATAACTTTTCTTCCAAGGAGTAAGCGTCTTTTAATTTCATGGCTGCAGTCACCATCTGCAGTGATTTTGGAGCCCCCCAAAAATAAAGTCTGACACTGTTTCCACTGTTTCCCCATCTATGATAACTTGTAACTGATAGAATATGGCAAAGGTGTCGCTATATTGCTCCCATGATAACAAGACATCATATAATCATATGAGGCTCTTTAATTATTCACCTAGAACCTATTATCACTAATGATCCTATGACAAGCGATAGAGCAGCTACTCATAAAGATTATTTTTTGAGAGAATAAATAAACTTTGGGTCTCCAATTTATCTCATCAGTCTATGATAGTATGTTATTCAATGTCTGTTCTTCTGTGTGTGTGTGTGTGTGTGTGTGTGTGTGTATTTAAGAGCTACAATCCAGCCCAGAGCTCCTTCTACACCATTTTCCTCCAACAGATACCAGCTTCCCTCTGTGATTCTGGAAGAAGCATCAGGTGCTCCAAACATGAGTAAGGATTCCACAGTCCAAGCCTGCAGTGTATGGGCCTCTTTCAGGGGCAAAACTCCAGGGCTCCTAGTGAACAGAAAGTCTGTAGCCTCAGCAACTGTCCCTGGGGGATGAGATTTTATGCGGGAGTGAAAGTCAGATTGTAGCTGAACAAAGAAACAATAGTACATGATGCCTTCATGCCTGTTAACCCTGCACCTGCGGGTGGAAGAAAAGAGAAAACCAGAAGCTTCTCTCTGCCTGTCTAGTCCACGATCCATCTCTAACCCCTGAGTCAACTGTTCCCGTCCCATCCCAGCCAGCAGGGAATGGTTGCCTATTATGCATGGTAATGATAGAAAGTATAAGGACTTCGGATTCTGATGGATAGGAGTTTAAATCCCAGTTTTGTCTCTCGCAAACTGTGAATGCTTGGGCCATATATCTAACTCCTCTCTGCTTTGGGTTCTTTATCTGCTAACTTGGATGTCAATAGCTCCCTTTCTGGGCCAGTGTGAGGATGGAAGCACAGTGTCAAGCTCCATAAAGTGGTTATTTATCTCATGATGTCTGTCCCCTCATGGCGCTGCTGCTGCAAACCTGGATGATTGTTAACCATCCATCTTTATTCCCTTATTTCCCGTGCCTCCTCCCTCCAACTTGGTGCTACTTGATTCATCTTCTTAAGGTTCAGTTTTAACAATGTGGGCCCCCTGCTGAAAAATACGCTTGGGTCCCGTCTTGCCTCCTTGGTGGTGGTGGTTAGTCATTAAGTCGTGTCAGACTCTCTGCAATCCCATGGACTGTAGCCCACCAGGCTCCTCTGTCCATGGGATTTCCTAGGCAAGAGTACTGGAGTGGATTGCCATTTCACTCTTCGTGAGCTCTTTCCAACCCAGGGATGGAACATGTGTCTTCTACATTTCAGTCTGTCTACTGTATTGTAGGGGAATTCTTTACTTCTGAGACACCAGTAAAGCCTTCTTACCTCCTTGGTAATATTCATATTGTCCAGCATGACCCACAAGCTGTCTGGGAGATCTGTCTTTCCTGAGGCTCTCCCTAACCCCAACTAAGGAGAAACAGCCTCTAAGCCCACAGTCTCTGGGCCCAGCTCAGAGGGGGTCCGTCTCTTAACTCTGGTACTTACTAACTCTGGGATTTGGACATATTGTTAAATGATGATGCCACTTTGGAAAGAGCATTTTGAGAACTGAGTGAGTTAGCTTTAAGTAAAGCACTTAGAACAGTGCCTGGCACATACTAAGACCTGTGCAATGCTTGCTACATGCTTGTCTCCTTGCTTTGAAGTCTTTGGACACAATTTATAATAGACTTTTTTCTTTTAACTTTATGGCTGATATTCTAGATAATTGTATATGTTTCAACATCTTCTCTTCTTGACTCTAAATTCTTGGAGCAATATCTTGTTTATCCTCTGAGTGAGTGAGTGAAGTCACTCAGTCGTGTCCGACTCTTTGCGACCCTGTGGACTGTAGCTCGCCAGGCTCCTCTGTCCATGGGATTCCCCAGGCAAGAATACTGGAGTGGGTTGCCATTTCCTTCTCCGGGGGATCTTCCCAACCCAAGGATTGAACCCGGGTCTCCTGCATTGCAGGCAGACGCTTTATCCTCAGAGCCACCAGGGAAGCCCTTGTTTATCCTCTACAGCACCTCAAATAGAGGCTCAGACCAAGACAGTGTTCAGCAGAATGTCATTGAAATTCCATTACTTATTGTATTAGTTTTCTAGGGTTGCCATAACAAAGTTCCACAGAATGGGTGGCTCAGGCAACAAAGATTTATCTTCTTACAGCTCTGGAAACTGATAAGTCTGAGATCAAGGTATTGGCTAGGTTCATTTCTTCTGAAGCCTTTCTGTTTGGCTTGTAGGTGGCCATCTTCTCTTTGCATCTTCATGTGATTTTTCCTCTGTGTGTGTCCTAATCTCTTCTTATGCCAGTCAGATTGGATTAGGGCCTAAACATATGACCTCATCTTAATTATCTCTTTAAAGACCCTATCTGCCAACAGTCACATTCTAAAGTACTGGGGGTTAAGGGGATTTTGGAGGGATGCAACTCAGTCCATACTACTACTACTGCTAAGTCGCTTCAGTCATGTCCGACTCTGTGCGACCCCATAGACGGCAGCCCACAAGGCTCCGCTGTCCCTGGGGTTCTCCAGGCAAGAATACTGGAGTGGGTTGCCATTTCCTTCTCCAATGCATGAAAGTGAAAAGTCAAAGTGAAGTCGCTCAATCGTCTCCGACTCTTAGCTACCCCATGGACTGTAGCCCACCAGGCTCCTCCATCCATGGGATTTTCCAGACAAGAGTACTGGAGTGGGGTGCTATTGCCTTCTCCAACTCAGTCCATAACATGTATCAAAAGACAATCTGAAAAGTATATGTTCAATTCTATCAGGCTGTGCTGAAAGCCCACTTGGATTAGTCAGCTTTTTTTATTAGCTCAACTACTCTGCCCTTGGTTATTCTGTTGGAAAAATCCATGTGATCTTCATAGAAATGTTAAGAATAACAGAGGGCTTGGAGTCAGAATGGTCTACAACACTGGGGCTCATGAGTCTGCAGAGAAGTTTGAATCCACACGCCAGAAGCAGCTAGGACACCAGAGCCCAGAAATTCCAATAGTTGATACAGGACTGTGTTTCTGCCCAAAACAGAACTCAAAAGAGTGAAGCAGCAGATTATCTGCCTGCTGCAAGGATTCTAGAATGTTACAAAAGGAAGTTGCCCCATTTATACAAGACATGGCTATCATCCCTCTGAATGGTTTGAAATTAGATATCCAGCCTGGCTGTATGACCCTGAACTTGCTCTTTCCATATCATAAGTCCTATTTTATTAACTTTTTTTTTTAACTTTTATGAACTTTAAGATAAAAGAACCTTTTTATTCAGTGCAAATCAAAACCATGATGCCATCCATAACTAGCACAGTTCAGACGCTGACCTGAGTGTTGGTGGGCTGTGAATTTGAACAGCTATTTTGGGAAGCAACTTGACAATATTTATCAGGAAGCTTCAAGATCTCAATTATTTTGTTCCAGCAACTTTACTCTGAGAAATTTACCCAAGGGAAAGAAGAAAAAATGTGGACAGGATACGTTTATACTTGAGCATATATGTGTGCATGTGTTCAGGGGATAAGTGATAACAGCAAAATTTGACAATCTACTTCACAGTGTGCCATTAAAATAATGATAATATGTTCAAAAAGGAATATAACACAGTCACTGAAAATGACAATTGTAATGAATGTTTAATGACGTGGAAAAATTATTGCAATGTGACATTAAGTGAAAAGGCAGAATACAGCATTGTATATGTATTTGGATCTCATTTATGTTTTTTGATATGTGCATTTGCTTAAAAAATTTTTTGCTGAGAGAACAAGAGTTAGAATACTATGGATTCAGGTCAGTGGTTCTCACTGGGGGTGATTTTCTCCCTCCAGGGATATTTTGCAATATCTGGAAATGTTTTTGAGTGCCATGCTCTGAGGAGGGGGTTGTGATTGGCATTGACTGGGGAGGGGCCAGGGGTGCTGCCAAGTGCCCTGCCAATCACAGAACATCCCCCACTGCCAAACTAATAGTTATCCAGCCCACATGTCAGCAGTCAGGTAAGAAATCCAGCTGTAAGTTTTCATCTTCATTCTGCCTCTTTCTAACTTGAGCAAATTTCCTCCCTCCCTCTTTCTCTCTCTTCTTTTCTTTCTCTTTATAGTACTTACTGAGGCTTTGGTACATGTCAGAAACCATTACAAGTATTTTCTGTCTATTGACTAATGTTGACACAGAACAATTCCATGAGGTAAGTACTAATACTGTCACCCTAGGTGAAAAAAGTCTCTTCTGTTTTGAGGTTTCAAAAAATAGTTCATGCTTCATACAGAGCCTAACATGCAGATAAATGAAAAGAAGTTTAGACAGACAACAATCTGTATGCATATATATATACAGAACACATGATTTCTGTGTATGCTATCTGTATATGTTACAGGGGCGTTGCTAGTCACTCAATTGTGTTGGGCTTCCCTGGTCGCTCAGCTGGTAAAGAATCTGCCTGTAATGCAGGAGACCTGGGTTCGATCCCTGAGTTGGGAAGATCCCCTGAAGAAGGGAAAGGCTACCTACTCCAGTATTCTGGACTGGAGATTCCATGGACTCTATAGTCCATGGGGTCACAAAGAATCGGACATGACTGAGCGGCTTTCTCTTTCACTTTCATAGTCGTGTCTGACTCTTTGGGACCCCAGGACTGTAGCTTGCCAGGCTCTTCTGTTCATGGGATTTTCCAAGCAAGCATACTGGAGCCGGTTGCCATGCCCTCCTCCAGGGGATGTTCCTCACCCAGGAATCGAACCCATGTCTCCTGCATTGCAGGTGGACTCTTTACTGCCTGAGCCAACAGGGAAGCACATGGCTAGCTTTATATGGTGGAATTAGAGGAAAGTTTCATACTTTTTCTTTATACTTTCCTTAATATTCCATGTTTATACTTATCTATGTCTTTTTTTTTAATATGTAGCAATCATTTTTGTTACTAAAACAACCTAACATGATATTAAAGCCCATGGAGAACTGCAGGGCTGGCTATGAACACAGTCCCTGTCACATGAGCAAGTCTACAGAAAATATTCCCATTTAACGATGTGACACATTTTACTAAAACAGAGCATTGGATCTCCTTGTCAAAACCAAACTTCAATTCTGATCCAATACAGTCAAAATTAGTGCCGCAGACCCTGCATGTACTGGCCAATGTGCTAGCCCTATTTTACTGTGGCTAGCTCCCTTGGGATTAATTATTTCCCATTGATCTTGCTAGAAAATAGAAAGCCGTTTCATTTTCCCTTGGAATGACCCTTCTCATTTCCTCTTACACCAGTGATACTGTTCTAGGGAAGACATTTTTAATCCAGTGGGTTTTATATCAGATTTATCTGAGGAGCTCTTAGGAGATACTAGCAAATGACCCATTGCCATCCTGAGAAATTCTGATTTGTCTTGCCTGGAGCTGGTTATCATTTTTTTTAAGGTTCCCCAGAGTTTTAAACAGGGAGCCAGATTTGAGAACCACTGCCCTAGGCAGAATCATATGCACAGTTCTTGTACTGGTCCAAGGAGGGGAGTTAGCCTTCTTCAGCTGTAGCCTGTGTCAGGGCAGCAGGGTGACTGTGGAGGCCACGTACCCGCAAATCCTCCATCTTCCACTAATGTTTAGTTATGTCAGAAGCATCCCATTTTCAGGCAGGCTTGATGGTTGGAAGCTCTTTGCCCAAGCGCAAGCCTTGAGGCTTGGAATGTCTTCCATGTACCAGCCTACCAGCTAATTGGAGCACCTGCAGTTTCAGCATGCCAACTTCCAATCAGGGCATCTCTGAAAGCCTTCCCTTTTTTCTTTTTCCTCTTTTTTTTTGTTGTTGTGAAGCTTTTCCTAGCCTCAGTCTGCTTTTGAGTCTCTGCTTTTGCTTATTCTCATTTGCTTGGTGTTTATTTGTTTCCATACAGCATATTGAAGATGTCTGATGGGGTGGGCACCAAAATGCATTCCTGTAATAACAGCACCAGAGAAGTGAGAATATCAATGTTCTGCTTTTCTTTCCAAAGCAGAAGTTACATGACGGTGATGCACCAGCCTCGTGCAAGTTCTAGAGCATCTTTAGGTACGTCTCTCATGCTTCAGCTCTTCCACCATGTGGTCAGAACCCCACCCTCCACTGACTCCCTCATGTCTATAGTATCCCTAAGAAATTCAAGACCAGTTTACTGCTTCGTTATTTTTCAGACTTAGGCCAAAGGCTGCTGCCGACAATGCAGCTTTTGTCCTTTTAAATAACTTGGGAATAGAACAGTTTTCACGGCTCAGTGAATATGAACCTTTGAAATACATAACATAAATAGAATGGAAACTTAGCCCATCAGATTTGGCAGCTTCACAAAACTGACCTAGACCTTTTCGTGACTCTTGGTTCTGGTTTTCAGCTTGAGGCGGGGAACGAGAGACACTCTGATGTACCTAATACTCATGAGAACCGCTGGAGGGTAGGAAAGGGAACCCAGAGGGAAAGGGCCAGTGAAGAAAGAGGAGGTGAGGAGGGGACTCTTTCTGCCCTCTGGAATTTAACTTTTGGACGAAGACTGATTTTTAGTTTGGAGCTAT
>SJYQ01096337.1:297104-331292 GCA_006410935.1 Redunca redunca | reverse complement strand
CCCATCTCTTTCAGAATTTTCCACAGTTTATTGTGATCGACATAGTCAAAGGCTTTGGCATAGTCAATAAAGCAGAAATAGATGTTTTTCTGGAACTCTCTTGCTTTTTCCATGATCCAGCGGATGTTGGCAATTTGATCTCTGGTTCCTCTGCCTTTTCTAAAACCAGCTTGAATATCAGGGGCCCTAGGCAGAATCATATGCACAGTTGTTGTACTGGTCCAAGGAGGGGAGTTAGCCTTCTTCAGCTGTAGCCTGTGTCAAGGCAGCAGAGTGACTGTGGAGGCCACATACCCACAAATCCTCCATCTCCCACTAATGTTTAGTCATGTCAGAAGCATCCTATTTTCAGGCAGGCTTGATGGTTGGAAGCTCTTCGCCCAAGCGCAAGCCTTGGGGCTTGGACTGTCTTCCATGTACCAGCCCACCAGCTAATTGGAGCACCTGCTGTTTTAGCATGCCAACAGCTTCCAATTAGGGCATCTCTGAAAGCTTTCCTTTTTTTCTTTTTCCTCTTTTTTTTTTTGTTGTTGTTTATGAAGCTTTTCCTGACCTCAGTCTGCCTTTGAGTCTCTGCTTTTGTTTATTCTCATTTGCTTGGTGTTTATTTGTTTCCATACAGAATATTGAAGATGTCTGATGGGGTAAGCACCAAAATGCATTCCTGTAATAACAGCACCAGAGAAGTGAGAATATCAATGTTCTGCTTTTCTTTCCAAAGCAGAAGTTACATGAGGCTGATGCATCAGCCTCGTGCAAGTTCTAGAGCATCTTTAGGTACGTCTCTCATGCTTCAGCTCTTCCACCATGTGGTCAGAACCCCACCCTCCACTGACTCCCTCATGTCTATAGTATCCCTAAGAAATTCAAGACCAGTTTACTGCTTCGTTATTTTTCAGACTTAGGCCAAAGGCTGCTGCCGACAATGCAGCTTTTGTCCTTTTAAATAACTTGGGAATAGAACAGTTTTCACGGCTCAGTGAATATGAACCTTTGAAATACATAACATAAATAGAATGGAAACTTAGCCCATCAGATTTGGCAGCTTCACAAAACTGACCTAGACCTTTTCGTGACTCTTGGTTCTGGTTTTCAGCTTGAGGCGGGGAACGAGAGACACTCTGATGTACCTAATACTCATGAGAACCGCTGGAGGGTAGGAAAGGGAACCCAGAGGGAAAGGGCCAGTGAAGAAAGAGGAGATGAGGAGGGGACTCTTTCTGCCCTCTGGAATTTAACTTTTGGACGAAGACTGATTTTTAGTTTGGAGCTATTCTGTGTTTCTTCATGAGACATACTAAAGAAAGAGGTTTCAGTTGCAGGGTTCAGGATTCCCTGGAAGATAAGCGTGAAATGCTCTCTCGTATTTGCTCCCTCTGTCTACCTGGCTGCTACCCACCCCCACTTCCACAACCAAGGCAGCGGTCACAGGATCTCTCTGGGGTCCCTCAGGTGGCCATCACCTGGCCTTTACCTCTCTACCTGGAGCAAGTAAATCCCCTCTTTCATCCTCCAAGGCTGTGTGGAGATTTGTTCTCCAGGGAAGAACAAATCGGACTCTGTATTGTATCTGTTTCTTTTACATTAACCTTTGTATTCTATTGTTTTTGCTAGAAGTTAAGCACTAAAGGAATGTGGCCCATAGCTTAAACTACACAGCATGGCTCATCTCTGGGAACCCTGCCCCCAGTGTCTGATCATTAATCTACAATACATTTGTTTAGTTCACAGGAGACATCCTGATCAGGCCCACCTGTGGATGGCTGCAGGAAAGAAGAAATTAGCACACCCCTTGTGGTGCTGGAGAAGACCCTTGAGAGTCCTTTGGATTGCAAGGAGATCAAACCAGGCAATCCTAAAGGAAATCAACCCTAAGTATTCACTGGAAGACTGATGCTGAAGCTCCAATACTTTGGCCACCTGATGCAAACAGCTGACTCATAGAGAAGAGCCTGATGCTGGGAAAGATTGAGGGCAGGAGAAGAAGAGGGGCAGCAGAGGATGAGATGGTTAGATAGTATTGCCAACTCAATGAACATGAATTTGAGCAAACTCCAGGAGACAGTGAAGGACATGGAAGCCTGGCATTGCTACTGTCCATGCGGTTGCAGAGTCGGACACGACCCAGGGACTGAACAACAGCTCCGGAGTCTGGCCAGAGCTAGGAAATATTTGCAACAACTAATCACCTTTTCTACTTTATCTCCTCACCTCCTTCTCTCTTTGCTCCATAAAAGAAGCTAACATCCAAACCCGAGCAAGATGGTTCTCTGGGACTCTAGTCTACCATTTTCTTAGCCTGCTGGCTTTCTGAATAAAGTCACTCTTCTTTGCCCCAACAATTGGTGTCTTCATTTATTGGCCTGGCATACAGCAAGCAGTATGAGCTTAGACTCAGTAACACATGGACCCAGTGAAATGAACCTTGGTATTCGATCTGGTACCAAGGTTTCCTAAACTGTGACCACCGCCCCCACCCCCATATCTGACACCCCATCACAGCTTCAGCTTCTTGCTAATAGGCATTAGCAAATCAGCTTTCCTCTCAGCATCTGTGCTTTCTTAAGAATGGAGACATAGAATTACTGTGAGAATCAAAGGCTTGTAATAGATACAAGCATGTGTAGATTGCCAAGTACTAAAACAAATTGCTGTGGTTACTATTATTATTACAAGAACTCAATGATACATGTGAAAATGAGTTTCTTAGTTGTATAGTTAAACATTGATATTATAAAAATTACTTAAGAGACACATGGAACCTCTTTGAATGGATCATAAAATCAACCACCTAGAAAAGACCCACAGGGGTGAGTACAAACTTCGCCATGAACCCTGGCTCTATGGCGAGTTCAACACCTTGGTGTTAAGAACAGTGCTCATGTTTATTTTATGGATGCCTGGAACATAAAGGAAGCTAGAGATCCTTCAGTTTGATCCTAATGATTCATGGATGGAAAATAGAGCCCCTTGGCCTCCTAAGGCTGAATGGTTTGCCCAAGGTTGTTCAGCTAGAGAAAGCAGTACAACTAATAATAATAGTATGAGGGTGTGCAGCTTACAGTGAAAATGTTGCTCGTACATAAACCTATTCAGGCGTCAGAACCATTCAGGAATGGACAATATCTACCTCCCCAGTGTTCATCAAGGACTAATTTTTCAAGCTGGGCTCTGAAGATAGGTTGCAGGGGTTCTCAACAAAAAACAACTATTATAGTTATTTTCTCCCATCAAACAATGAATATTTAAATGCTTTAGGAACCCATTTATTGCTTTCATCCACTTTATAGGTTGAAGTATTAGTAAAGATTTTCTTTGAAAAAAAGCATTCTGCTACTGAAAATGCTTTTTTAAAAAAAACCCATTGACCTAGAAGAAAAATAAAATGCTGAAAGAGCAAGAATAAAATTGAACATGGGTGTGTTTGAGTGGATAAGTGGAGCTGTGGAGTGTATTAGGATGGGAGTAAAGGAAAAGCAAGTTCCTTCATCAAATTCTCTAATAACTCAATGTACAGGAATCAACCATGGGAAAGGGGCTCTCTGATTCTCCCAGAGTCTACCAGGAGAGCTTTACTATATCACTCTCCTTTACTAGAAATCTCTCTGAAGGGAAGGGCCCCTGTCTTTCTAAAACAGTCATCTCCAGAATGCCCACGGTTCTGTTCAGGGGGATGTGTGTGCTCCGGCGCTCAGTCATGACCGACTCTTTGTAAGCAGCCTGTCAGGCTGCTCGGTCCATGGAATTTTTCAGGCAAGAATATTGGAGAGAGTTGCCATTTCCTCCTCCAGGGAATCTTCCCAATCCAGGGATCAAACCAGCATCTCCTGCGCTGGCAGGCAGGTTCTTTACCACTGAGTTACCTGGGAAGTGATTCTTTGGGGACAGATTACTCCAAACCTTGGGGAGGGGCCTGTGAACACAGGTTGATCTCTGTGTTCCCAAGGACAATGCAGCTGAAGTGGTCTTATGGGGAAACATGATACGGAGTCAATTTGTCTTATTTTATTTTACCTTATTTCATTATTTTAAGGGGCTTCATAGGAAGAGAAAAAACAGAGAGCTGTAGATAGTACTAGTCAGTTGGGCTTCAATGAGTTTGATAAAGAAGGGTTCAAGACAGTGCTTTTTAAACTATCCTGTCCCATGACTTACAGTAAAAGATACATTTGACATCATGCTCCAATATGCATGCACATATGCAAACACAATAAAAAATACATACAACTGCATAAATATATTACACAACACTTAGCCTGACTGCATGCAATGCACTCATTTTCTTTCCTATCCTATCCTATCATAAGGATGGATAAATTGACTCTTCAGAAGGCAAGATTAATGGACCTTTTTGACTGGATATGACAAGTGAAGGAGAAGGACAGATAAAGATAACTCTCTGACTTCTGACCTGGGTACCAGCCTTGTGTGGCTTCTATTACCTGCATTAGGAGACAATGGACAATGGAAGAGATGCCGAGGGTAAGAATGAAGAGTCCTGTGGGCAGTATACAGGGTGTGAGATGCTATTGGGAATGCTTTTAGTTTGAGAAACCCAACAGGAAAGTCGATATGCAAGGGACTGAAGTCAGACAGGAGCTTTAGACTCAGCATTCGCTGGCATGCCAGTGGTAAATAAAGTCAGAAAGGAGTCCCATCATTTGGAGAGGAGAGAGGTAAGAAGAGGCTTCCCAAGTGGTGCTAGTGGTAAAGAACCTGCATGCCAGTGGAGGAGATGTAAGAGACACAGGTTCAGTCCCTGGGTCGGGAAGATCCCCTGGAGGAGGGCACAGCAACCCACTCCAGTATTCTTGCCTGGAGAATTCCATGGACAGAGGAACCTGGTGGGCTACAGTCCATGGGGTCGCAAAGAGTCGGACATAGTTGAAGTGACTTAGCATGCATGCAAGCATAAGAAGTCCAAGAATAGCATCCTAATCCTATGACTCATCAACCTTGAGCGGGTAAGCAGAGAAGCTTGAGTGCAGTGAGACTGGGGAGAAAGAGTCCCAGAGCTACAAATCTAGCCAGGAGAGTGAGGTCCCCAAAGCTGAGGGAATAGGGATGAAAAAACATAACTGGGAAACCATGAGATCTTAAGGGTCCTTTCTACCATCCACGCTCATGTAGGTTGCGTTCCTGAAATTCTCACTGTAGGAGAACTTGTGGTTAAGAAAACATGTACAATTGAGCTGAAGAGGCAAAGTCATGAGTGAAAGTTTGACATCACGAGAGATTTTATTTTAGCATCTACCGACTTGGTTTGGTGAAAGTCGCTCAGCTGTGTCTGACTCTTTGTGACCCCATGGACTATACAGTAGTTCATGGAGTTTTCCAGGCCAGAATACTGGAATGGATAGCTGTTTCCTTCTCCAGGGGAATCTTCCCAACCCAGGGATCGAACTCAGGTCTTCCGCATTGCAGGCGGATTCTTTACCAGCTGAGCCACAGGGGAGGCCCAACGAAACAGCATTTTACTTAAAATAATTTGCATCTTGTATTAACAACAATAATGTAAATTTGATCACTTTTTCCTATTCCATGACAAATATTATGTATTGTCATGTATTAAATGATATTAATGATCTCATTCAATACTTAAATTACTCTGTGGGGCAAATATTTTATGTTTGCTTTCAAATGAAAAGCGCATGTACACATAGACACACACATGCCACCAGAGGCTTGAAATAGTTGAGTGCCCAAGGCCATGAGTAGGTAAGTTACAGAGCCAGAATTCTAACAAGGGTTTGTCTACCATGGACCTGGGCTGGCAGCCACTGCCCTGGGCAGTATCAAATCCACTGTGCGTAAGTATTTAGTTACAAATCCTTCTGTCATTAGGAACTCTTCAGGATGTACACGTCTCTGAGTCATAATAAGATGCTTATGCATTCCATTCACTGCAGAGAACATGCAGACTAAGATCTAAGCTTTGGCTTCTGGTTTTCTGACTATTGAATACCTTTTGAGCTTCACCACTCATGGCTCTGTATTTTTCATCCTAAGAGACCTCAGGGAATGCCATGACATTTGCATAAATTTAATCACAAATGCTTAAATAAACAGAAAGTCATCTGTAAAGGCTACAATTACATAGGAGAGGTATTTGAGGACAAGGAGGGGTTGCAATATGTTCTTATTTTCAAGTATAATCATAAGTCCATCTTGTGGGGAGGGAAAAACTCAGTTGCATCATCCTACTGTAAAGATAATTATATTTTGGAGCTATCGTCTCCTAGAAGTGGAGCACACAGATTACAGTCTTTCTCCTCTGTATGAACATTGTCAGAAAGTAGAAAAGACAAACCTGTTCCTTGTGGTTGGCTTGTAGGTGTTCTCTCTGATCCCTCTTCAGGTTGATAAGAAATGGAGAAGCAGATCCCTTGACTTCATTTTTTAGAAAGAGGGAAAAGATTATATCCTTTTATGATGTCTGTCAGCTTGAAAGAGCCATGAATCATGGCAAAACAGCATTTTATATTTAGTAATTCGTTTCCCGTTCAGATCAAGGTGACAAATCTTGTGCAAAATAGCTCCCCGTGACTCACATCAGCTTTCTGAGGTTTTGGTAACAAAGTTTGACGCATCGTTATCAATCCAGCTTCGAGGGTGTACACAATTCGTCTCGGTTATTAATAAGATATACAGTCTCCATCTGACTCAGAATGCAATGATTCTTTCTTTCCCCTGGCATACCTCTCACCAAAAGAGAGAAGATGTATTCCAGACTTGAGAGAGGGCTTTTGAGCCGTCCCAAAAGCAATGCTGCTTGATTCTGCCACATCTAGAAATCTTAGGATGGATTTGAGACAGAAGACGAAGTTGAGACATGCAGGCAAAGTTTATTAATATCAAAATTTATATAACAGGTGAAAAAGGTTAAAGAGCTGCTAGTCATATAGATATCGTATAGTTGTCATACTTAACATGGTATTTTTATTGCTGTTTTCCCCACTAGAATAAAAGGTCCATGAAGTTGAGAACTGTGTTTTGTTCACTGTGGCATCCCTGATGTTAGATGAACACCTGACAACATTTGACGAATAAATAGTGGAATGCAATACAACATGATTCGACACAATATAATACAACATGAAATAAAATAATGTATCATAATTGCAATTTTTGTCTCTTCAGCCTTTACTACCACAGAATAAACAGCCTTTTGTGTTGACCTCTGGATTCCCGTGTCTTGTACTGTTGCTGGACACAGCAAGTCCTCACACAACCCTTGATGATGAATGAAAGAATGAATGAGAGACTGGAAGGAGGCTGTGCTTCAAGGTGTGAATTGGACGAACAAGTGCAGGATGGTCCACTGGCACAGCCCAGGCCTTGCGAACCTCTTTGGCGGTCCTGCGTGAGGAGCCTCCCCAGGCAGCTCTGAAAGCCTGCGCTGGGCTTGTTGTTATGGATCCCCCTGCCCATGATGCCAAGCCACCCAGCGTTGCTGCCTGTAGGAGGGCAGCCCTCCTGTTAGACATCAGGGTGCTGGCTTAGATATGTGTAGTGATGTGTGCAGCCCTGGCATTGCCAGTCCTCACCACTCAGCTGCTCACCACGTCTTCAGCAGGAGCTTAGCCTTTCTGGAACCTTCGTCCCTACTTCTCAGAGGGTACTTTCCGCGCATACCTGCACACCTGTCCTCCATCCCTCCAGCTGAGCGATGCCCCCCCCCCATTGACATGCATCACACACTCTGCTCTCCCAGCTGTTGAGAGCAAATGGGATCATTTTATGCAGTAAGAGACATCACAGTGTGGGTTGACGGCATGGAGGGGGAAACCCTGGACCTGGGATTTGAACGTCCCAGGTGTAAGGGCAGAGGGAGGTGGAGAGAACACTCAGGCACGTATTAGGGGGCAGATAGATGTCTCTGCATTGATTGTTCCTGGAAAATCATTACATCTACATTGGTGGTGTCTTCACCCTTATTTAGTGTGTGTGTTTCCCCAGCATCTTCTCCCACCAGATCCTTCAAGGCAAACATTTGGATCCTGCCTGAAATGTGAGCACACCGCCAACCGCTTCTGCCCAAAGGGGTTTGAGATGATTCCCCAGGTCGAGAAGACACCTCTGTCCCCACTGCTTGTCTCTCAGTAGCTCAGGGTTCTTCTCAGCTTCCCTCTCTCCCCTCTTCTTTCCCAAGCTCTTCACCCTGGATCCCTCTGCCTTCCCACAAGATTTCTAAATGTTCCCGTCCCTTTCATCTTTCTCATCTCCGTCTTGTGCAGGCCTCTGTCCTGACCCTCTCTGGGTCCTCCGTTCTCAGTACCTATTCTTATCTTTCCCAGCTCCCTCACTGTCATAAGCTTCTTTCCCTGTGCTATCTTTTCTCTTCCTTCCTATTCCTGGATTCTCCCCTTGGTCTCTGGTCGCCTTTATTTCATTTATTTACTCATTAAGGGATTCATGGGCTAGATGTCCATGTAGAGCCCACGATGGGGCATATACTCCAGCAGACCCTGGAACACAGCAGAACATAAATGGAAAAACAGTTACCGCTCGCTCATCAGTACTCCTTCAGCACTCACTTATCAGCACTCCATCTCCCCTCCTTTTAGCTCAGGAGAGGAGTCTCCTTTGGTCCACATGGAATAATGATCCTCAGTCACAAAGACCTAAATTTGAGTGCTGGCCTGATTGCTCAGCTGGTAAAGAATCCGCCTACAATGCGGGAGACCCAGGTTCAGTCCCGGGGTTGGGAAGATCCCCTGGAGAAGGGAAAGGCTACCCACTCCAGTGTTCTGGCCTGGAGAATTCCGTGGGGTCGCGAAGCGTTGGACACCACTGAGCGACTTTCACTTGCCTCGTTCAAAAATTATAAACCTAGGCAAGGCTGTTGATTTCTCTGAACTTCTCTCAAGTCTGTGCACAAAGTACCTGGAATATTTGGGTCCTAAATAAATCTAAGTCACCATCCCTTCCCTTCATCTCCACTCTAATTCAATTCTGCAAAGACTAGCTCAGCACCTGCATTATGACAGACATTTCGCTAAACATCATCCATCAGACAAAGTTACATTTTACTTTCCAGGATCTTATACCCTGGCAGAAAGGACAGATTGTGTGTAAATTATGCTATCATCTGAGTAGGATCTGTGTCCCCGATGGTCCAGCTCCTATATGTGGTCACAGTGAAGGGAGCCCAGTCCAGCCATGAAATATTTTCAAAAAGCAGTGGCAGTGACTTCCCTGGTGCCCCAGTGGAGAAGACTTCATTTTCCAATGCAGGGGGTGCAGGTTCAACCCCTGGTCAAGGAGCTAAGATTTCACAGGCCAGTGGCCAAAACACAGCAACAAAAAGACAAAAAACAGAAGCAATACTGTAACAAATTCTATAAAGATTCTAAAAATGGTCCACATTAAAAAAAATTCATAAAAAGAAAGCAGTGACAAAGTTTTCTTATTTCCTTTGAAGAACATTGTTGTTATTCAATCATTAAGCAGTGTCCGACTCTTTGCAACTCCATGGACTGCAGAACACCAGGTTTCCCTGTCCTTCACTATCACCTGGAGTTTTCTCAAACTCATGTCCATTGAGTCATTGATGCCATCCAACTGTCTCATCCTCTGTCGTCCCCTTCACCTCCTGCCCTCAGCCTTTCCCAACCAGTATCAGGGTCTTTTCCAATGAGTTGGCTCTTCACATCAGGGGGCCAAAGTATTGGAGCTTCAGCTTCGGCACCAGTGAGGAACTTTGACCAGAACTCAATGTGTAATTCCCACCAGCCATTCCTAAATCTTCCTTGAACCTCTGTGCATTCAGATTTTGCACCTACTCCAGACTCTCTCTCATGCCGCCCCTCCTCCCATTCCCCAAATCTCCTTTAAGCTCCCAGGCCATCTAGCTTTTCCCTTCTCCTTCTCTTTATTCCCAAACTCATCAGTATGCATACTGACTCAGTCTTTTTGGCTGAGATCTCTCCCCTTTCCTCTAGTCTCTCTTGTTGAGATTTTATCCGTTCTTCTTACCTGATGTTAACATTTACTTGTAATGAATCTTGCATGAGGACAAAGAACACATACATTAGTGACTCCAGTCACTGGGATAATGATGATGCAATGCACGTGTTGATGATCACATCTAATAGTTAATAACTTCCCAGAATGTATCACCTTCACCTATACCATCGTTCAAGCTCACAGAACTCCTGCAAAGTAAATGTGGTGAACTGAGCCATAAACATCCACCTCTTCCTTTGCACAGAACTGAATGGACCCATTCAAACTCTAGAAGACAACCCGGGAAAGACAGAAACGGATTCTTCTCGCTCTGCTGCTGGAGATGAACAAGGGAGCACATGGCTTTAGCTGTCAAGGAAAAATTTTCCCCTAAGCAAGTAGGCATTGAAAGGAAAGCAGAAAATCACCATGAAATGAGCAGAAACTAATCACCCCATGCCCAGACTCACATTTCCTCTTGACTTCCTGTCCAGAAATATGCTTATTTTTCAGTGCACTTTAAGTCAGAACCCCAAGGATGTGATAACAGCAGTTAACTGTAAGCTTTGGGGTGATTTAAATTTCTTCTTGACAAAATGTGTATTTTTCATATTTCCAGCATGAAGCATGTGGGTTTAAAAAAAAATAATAAAGCCATGGAAAACATATTTGTAAGAAGGAAGCAATTTCTTTTCACAACTTGAAATTTGGAAGAACATCTGAGGGCGGGCTGCGGCTGACTTCATCTCAGCCGGTCACAGGGAACTGACATCACCGTTGACTTTGGAACACGTTCGAGGCTACAGAAAAGAAAGTATCTCCACCAAAGAATTCTGGGATTTAAAAATGACCACAGGCCATCGTTTCCTTTGGAGTAAAGTCTGGAGAGAATTCACTCCTCTTATAATCAAATTAGATGAGAGGGTGAAAGGCTGGCTGAGCAGAGGGTCCTCGTGGGATCTATTTACCAATGGGTCTGAGGAATAATTGAGCAACTGCTTGGCCTGAAGTCAGAGCAACTGTAAACATACGTTTGGTTCTATGACAATGCTCCTGAGTTAGAGAGGGGGTGTGACAGTCAGCAGACCTTCGGGTAATCCCTATGTCTTCTGGACTGATCTGAGGGTTGTTTAGCGCCCCAAAACTTTGGGATCCTGGAAGCATGAAGCAAGCCTGCTTTAAGAGCACTGCAGTGGGGTACCAGGTTTTCCTGGGATGCAGAGAACACCTAACAGCTTTGTGGAAACTGATAGTTACATCGGGGATGGATGACTTCCTTCATCAGCCATTGGCAGGTTTTAGCCATGGGATCCTAAGCAACAGAAAGATAAAGCCACAATGAGTAAAGCAATCAAGGGCCCAGGCTTGTAACATCTGGGTGACTCTGTCCCTCACCGCTCTCTCAGAACTGGCTGGAAATCCTTGGTCACGGGAGAAACTGAAATTCCTGACTGGTCTCTTTTCACTCTGTAGCGAGGGAAATCCCAGGTGAAACTCAGGTTAAATATATAAACACACTTTGCCCAATTCAATAAAAATATTAGGCACCATCTAACTGTGTGAGTTTCACCTATGTGGTTGCATGTAGCAACAGTCCATTCATTCCTGTGAGTGTCTCTTGCTTCCATTGTAGGGGCATAAGTATCTTCCCAAATGGCTCAGTGGTAAAGAATCTGCTTGCTAATCCAAGAGACGTGGGTTTGATCCCCTAGACTGGGAAGATTCCCTGGGTCAGGAAGATCCCCTGGAGGAGGAAATGGCAACCCACTCTAGTATTATTGCCTGGAAAATCCCATGGACAGAGGAGCCTGGCAGGCTACAGTCCATAGTGTCGCAAAGCCGGACATGACTGAATGACTGAGCATGCATATACATAACATGATTTATTGATCTACTTTTCTATAGTGGACATTTGAGGAGTGTATTAGGGTTCTCCAGAAAAACAAAAACAAAACTGAAAGGAAAGGGAGAGAAAGATAATTGATAGACAAATAGGAAGAGGAAATTTATTTATAGGAATCAGTTCACATGATTATGTTGACCAAGAAGTCCCAGAATCTGCCGTCTACAAGCTGGAAAGAACCAAGAAAGCAAGCCAGTGGTGTAATTCAGTTCAAATCGGACGACCTGAGAATCAGGGGAGTGGAGGGAGTAAGCCCCCATTTGGGCCCAAAAGTCCAAGAATTAGATCAGGAAGCTGGTGCTGTAAGTCTCCCTGCAGGTCTGAACACCCAAGAACTCAGAGTGCTCACGATATCTTTCTTGTTCTACTGAGGCCTTCAACTGACTGATGAGACCCTCTCACACTGATGAGGACCATCACTACTCAGTCTACCAGTTCGAATGCTGACATGGTTCAGAGACACCCTACAGACCCACCCAGGAGTAAGGCCAGTAGCTTCTTGGGCATCTCTCAGTTCAGTCAAATTGACACATGAAATTAATCATCAGAGATGGCTTCCAGTTTGAAACCTGTAATAGTCAAGTTTCCTAAGAGCAAGAGACAAGAATTCTTGGACAAGCATTAATAATTTGTTAAGGGGTGCTCTTAGGAGAAACCAATAAGGAAGTAAGGGAAGAAGTGTGGGGAAAGCTCTGGGTCAGAGACAGAAGCTAAGCAAGAATGTGGGCTCAGGACCCAGAGTCTGATCCTGGGGGGAGCCCTGGAGCATAAATTGCACCCTGTACTGCATAGAAGTACTTTATCAGATAAATGACTTTCATTATATTCTCCAACTATGTGGCTTCTCTTTTCATTCTCTCAACATTGTCTTTCACAGAGCAAAGCTTTTCCATTTTAATTAAGTCCAATGCATCCATTTTTCTTTCCTGATAAAGTTAACTTTTCAGTTTTACAATAATGCTTGGTATTGAATCTGAAAACTCATCACTAAACCCAAGGTGATACAGATATTTTCCAATGGTTTTCTCTAGAAGTTTTATACTTTTGCATTTTTACATTTAGGTCCATCATCCCTTTCTAGTTAATTAGAAGCTTTTCTCTTAAGCGCTTACATTTGGATCTAAAAACCTCATAGAATTGATTTTTCTTTGGGAGACAAAATAGGGGTCAGAACCAGTTTTTTTTTTCCCCATGTGAACTTCAGTAGATGCAGCTATTTTATTAGTCACTCCTCTGCAGTGTCGCCTGTGTCATAAATGAAGTGTCCTTATTTGACTGGGTCTATTTCTGGACTCTCTTCAGACCCACTGATATATTTGTCTGCCCTTGCCCCAAGGCCACACTGTCTTAATTAATGTAGATTTATAAGAAGCATTTATATTGGGTAGCATAAATCCTTCAAATTTGTTCTTCTTTTTTAAGACCACCTTGCCTAATTTTTTGTCTCTTTGTATTTCCACGTAAATGAGAGAATCAGCTTGAAATTTCCATTAAAAATTTTTGGAATTCGTACTAGAATAGCATGAAATCCATAGATCAACTATCGGTAATGCAACATTAGCTTAATGGTGTTAATTCTTTCAAACCTTGGACATGAAACAGCTGACTCTTGAACAACATGGATTTGAACTGTGGGGGGCTACTTACACGTGGATTTTTCTTCATAAATATGAGCTACAGTACTGCCTGATCTGTACTAGTACTGTAGGACTATATGGTATAGTACTATATCCATTGTATATATTGGCTATATGTTGTATATATATTGGCTATAGGCACAGATACAGAGCCATGGATATGGAGGGACCACTGTAGTTACACAGGGATTGTCACTGTGCAAGAGGTTGGCAGCCCTAACTGCTGAGTTGTTTGAGGGTCAAGTATATATTCCTCCATTCTTTGGGGTTTTCTTTCAGTTCAGTTTAGTCTCTCAGTCACACCCAACTTTTTGTGACCCCATAGACTGCAGCAGTGGGGTGAAGGCAATGGCACCCCACTCCAGTACTCCTGCCTGGAAAATCCCATGGGCAGAGGAGCCTGGTAGGCTGCAGTCCATGGGGTCACGAAGTCAGACATGACTGAGCAACTTCACTTTCACTTTTCACTTTCATGCAGTGGAGAAGGAAATGGCAACCCACTCCAGTGTTCTTGCCTGGAGAATCCCAGGGACGGGGGAGCCTGGTGGGCTGCTATCTATGGGGTTGCACAGAGTCGGACACGACTGAAGTGACTTAGCATAGACTGCAGCATACCAGGCCTCCCTGTCCATCACCAACTCTCGGAGTTTACTCAAACTCATGTCCATTGAGTCAATGATGCCATCCAACCATCTCATCCTCTGTTGTCACCTTCTTCTCCTGCCTTCAATCTTTCCCAACATCAGGGTCTTTTCAAATGAGTCAGTTCTCCACATCAGGTGGCCAAAATATTGGAGTTTCAGCTTCAACATCAGTTCTTCCAATGAACACCCAGGACTGATCTTTAGGATGGACTGGTTTGATCTCCTTGCAGTCCAAGGGACTCTCAAGAGTCTTCTCCAACACCACAGTTCAAAAGCATCAATTCTTTAGCATTCAGCTTTCTTTATAGTCCAACTCTCACATTCATACATGACTACTGGAAAAAACATAGCCTTGACTAGATGGACCTCTGCTTGACTAGATGGACATATGCTGTCTAGGTTGGTCATAACTTTCCTTCCAAGGAGTAAGTATCTTTTAATTTCATGGTTGCAGTCACCATCTGCAGAGATTTTGGACCCCAAAAAATAAAGTCTCTCACTGTTTCCCCATCTATTTGCCATGAAATGATGTGACCGGATGCCATGATCTTAGTTTTCTGAATGTTGAGCTTTAAAAGCCAACTTTTTCACTCTCCTCTTTCACTTTCATCAAGAGGCTTTTTAGTTCCTCTTAGCTTTCTGCCATAAGGGTGGTGTCATGTGCATATCTGAAGTTATTGATATTTCTCCTGGCAATCTTGATTCCAGCTTGTGCTTCCTCCAGCCCAGCATTTCTCATTATATATTCTGCATGTAAGTTAAATAAGCAGGATGACAATATACAGCCTTGATGTACTCCTTTTTCTAGTTGGAACCAGTCTATTGTTCCATGTCCAGTTCTATCTGTTTCTTCCTGGCCTGCATACAGATTTCTCAAGGGGAAGGTCACATAGTCTGGTATTCTGTTTTTTTCAGAATTTTCCAGTTTGTTGTGATTCACACAGTCAAAGGCTTTGGCATAGTCAATAAGACAGGAATAGATGTTTTGCTGGAGCCCTTTTTCTTCTCTGGTGGCTCAGATGGTAAAGTATCTGCCTGCAATGTGGGAGACCTGGCTTCGATCCCTGGATTGGGAAGATTTCCTGGAGAAGGAAATGGCAACCCACTCCAGTATTCTTGCCTGCAGAATCCCACGGATAGAGGAGCATGGTAGGCTGCAGTTCATGGGGTCGTAAAGAGTTGGACACGACTGAGCGACTTCACTTGTGCTTTTTCAATGATCCAGTGTATGTTGGCAATTTGATCTCTGGTTCCTTTGCCTTTTCTAAAACCAGCTTGAGCATCTGGAAGTTCACGGTTCACGTATTATTGAAGTCTGGCTTGGAGAATTTTGAGCACTACTTTACTAGTGTGTGAGATGAGTGCAATTGTGCAGTAGTTTGAGCATTCTTTGGCATTGCCTTTCTTTGGGATTGGAATGAAAACTGACCTTTTCCAGTCCTGTGGCCACTGCTGAGTTTTCCAAATTTGCTGGCGTATTGCGTACAGCACTTTCACAGCATCATCTTTTAGGATTTGAAATAGGTCAGCTGGACTTCCATGACCTCCACTAGCTTTGTTCACAGTGATACTTCCTAAAGACCACTTGACTTCACACTCCAGGATGTCTTGCTCTGGGTGAGTGATTACACTATCATGATTATCTGGGTCGTGAAGATCTTTTTGTACAGTTTTTCTGTGTATTCGTGCCACCTCTTCTTAATATCTTCTGCTTCTGTTAGGTCCATACCATTTCTGTCCTTTATTGAGCCCATCTTTGCATGAAATGTTCCCTTTGTATCTCTAATTTTATTGAAGAGATCTCTAGTCTTTTCCATTCTGTTGTTTTCCTCTGTGTCTTTGCATTGATCGTTGAGGAAGGCTTTCTTATCTCTCCTTGCTATTCTTTGGAACTCTGCATTCACATGGGTATATCTTTCCTTTTCTCCTTTGCTTTTCACTTCTCTTCTTTTCACAGCTATTTGTAAGGCCTCCTCAGATAGCTATTTTGCTTTTTTGCATTTCTTTTTCTTGGGGATGGTCTTGATCCCTGTCTCCTGTGCAATATCACAAACTTTAGTCCATAGTTCATCAGGCACTCTATCAGATCTAGTCCTTTAAATCTATCTCTCACTTCCACTGTATAATCATAAGGGATTTGATTTAGGTCATACCTGAATGGTCTAGCGGTTTTCCCTACTTTCTTCAATGTAAGTCTGAATTTTGCAACAAGGAATTCAGGATCTGAGCCACAGTCAGCTCCTGGTCTTGTTTTTGCTGACTGTATAGAGTTTCTGCATCTTTGGCTGCAAAGAATATAATCAATCTGATTTCAGTGTTGACCATCTGATGATGTCCATGTGTAGAGTCTTCTCTTATGTTGTTGGAAGAGGGTGTTTTCTATGACCAGTGCATTCTCTTGGCAAAACTCTATTAGTCTTTGCCCTGCTTATTCTGTACTCCAAGGCCAAATTTGCCTGTTACTCCGGGTGTTTCTTGACTTCCTACTTTTGCATTACAGTCCCCTATGAAAAGGACATCTTTTTTGAGGGTTAGTTCTAAAAGGTCTTGTAGGTCTTCATAGAACTATTCAACTCTAGCTTCTTCAGTGTTACTGGTCGGGGCATAGACTTGGATTACTATGATACTGAATGCTTGCCTTGGAAACAAACAGAGATCATTCTGTCGTTTTTGAGATTGGGTCTTCTTTAGGTCATCTCAATAATGCTTTATAGTTTTGTGTGCAGAGGTATCTTCCATTTTTAACTAGATTTATTTCTATGTATTTGAAGTTGTTTAGTTATTATATATGTTTACATGCTTCTATTTAGTTTTTCTTGCTTATTGCTGCTATATAGAAGTATAACTGACTTTAAAAAAATACTGATTTCTAGTTAATGAATAATTATAACAGTTTTCTGCATTCTTTATTTGGGCCCCAGGCCGAATATCTCTTGTTTGTCTCTCTAGTTATAAGCAACTGTTCTCCAGACTGATCTATGCCCTAATGGGTTGCATACCAAAGGCTCTAATGCCTTTGAACTTCTGGGTTTGGGCAATGAGTCTCATAGGAGAGGTCTGTTTTCTTGTCTGGTTCCATTCCTATGAGATTGCCTCTGGCTGATTGTCTCTCAGCAGAAAGTCATGGCTCCTCTCAAAACGGTTGATTCTGCAGGGGTTAGTCTCCCAGTTTTCATCCCTTTCCTTATTGAGCTTATTGGTAATAAAAGATCTAGTGCTGTTAGCCCTGAGTTATATCACTGTCTCCTGTGGCTCTACTATACTTTGACTACAGTGGTGTAAAAGTTGTCTTATAAATAAGCTCAACTAGAACTATCTCTATCTATGTGTGCTGTGTCTATTGGGATCGTGACTGAAACAAGTGGTTCAGTTCAGTTCAGTCGCTCAGTCGTGTCCAACTCTTTGCGACCTTATGAATGGCAGCATGTCAGGCCTCCCTGTCCATCACCAACTCCTGGAGTTCATTCAGACTCATGTCCATCGAGTCAGTGATGCCATCCAGCCATCTCATCCTCTGTCGTCCCCTTCTCCTCCTGCCCCCAATTCCTCCCAGCATCAGAGTCTTTTCCAATGAGACAACCCTTTGCATGAGGTGGCCAAAGTACTGGAGTTTCAGCTTCAGCATCATTCCTTCCAAAGAAATCCCAGGGCTGATCTCCTTCAGAATGGACTGGGTGGATCTCCTTGCAGTCCAAGGGACTCTCAAGAATCTTCTCTAACACCACAGTTCAAAAGCATCAATTCTTCAGCGCTCAGCCTTCTTCACAGTCCAACTCTCATATCCATACATGACCACAGGAAAAACCATAGCCTTGACTAGACGGACCTTAGTCGGCAAAGTAATGTCTCTGCTTTTGAACATGCTATCTAAGTTGGTCATAACTTTCCTTCCAAGGAGTAAGTATCTTTTAATTTCATGGCTACAATTACCATCTGCAGTGACTTTGGAGCCCCCCAAAATAAAGTCTGACACTGTTTCCACTGTTTCCCCATCTATTTCCCATGAAGTGATGGGACTGGATGCCATGATCTTCGTTTTCTGAATGTTGAGCTTTAAGCCAACTTTTTCACTCTCCTCTTCCACTTTCATCAAGAGGCTTTTTAGCTCCTCTTCGCTTTCTGTCATAAGGGTGGTGTCATCTGCATATCTGAGGTTATTGATATTTCTCCTGGCAATCTTGATTCCAGCTTGTTTCTTCCAGCCCAGCGTTTCTCATGATGTACTCTGCATAGAAGTTAAGTAAGCAGGGTGACAATATACAGCCTTGACGTACTCCTTTTCCTATTTGGAACCAGTCTGTTGTTCCATGTTCAGTTCTAACTGTTGCCTCCTGACCTGCATACAGATTTCTCAAGAGGCAGATCAGGTGGTCTGGTATTCCCATCTCTTTCAGAATTTTCCACAGTTTATTGTGATCCACACAGTCAAAGGCTTTGGCATAGTCAATAAAGCAGAAATGGATGTTTTTCTGAAACTCTCTTGCTTTTTCCATGATCCAGTGGACGTTGGCAATTTGATCTCTGGTTCCTCCACATTTTGTAAAACCAGCTTGAACATCAGGAAGTTCACGATTCACATATTGCTGAAGCCTGGCTTGGAGAATTTTGAGCATTACTTTACTAGCATGTGAGATGAGTGCAATTGTGNATAGACTTGGATTACTGTGATATTGAATGGTTTGCCTTGGAAACGAACAGAGATCACTCTGTCATTTTTGAGATTGCATCCAAGTACTGCATTTCAGACTCTTTTGTTGACCATGATGGCTACTGCATTTCTTCTGAGGGATTCCTGCCCGCAGTAGTAGATATAATGGTCATCTGAGTTAAATTCACCCATTCCAGTCCATTTTAGTTGGCTGATTCCTAGAATATCGACGTTCACTCTTGCCATCTCTTGTTTGACCAATTCCAACTTGCCTTGATTCATGGACCTGACATTCCAGGTTCCTATGCAATATTGCTCTTTACAGCATCGGACCTTGCTTCTATCACCAGTCACATCCACAGTTGGCATTGTTTTTGCTTTGGCTCCATCCCTTCATTCTTTCTGGAGTTATTTCTCCACTGATCTCCAGTAGCGTGTTGGGCACCTGCTGACCTGGGGAGTTCCTCTTTCAGTATCCTATCATTTTGCCTTTTCATACTGTTCATGGGGAACAGTATGAACTGTATTATTTCCACATTGGTCCTTTAGTTGTCCCTACCTCATTTTACTGTTAATGACAAAAGTAGTGCCAAAGATATGGTTCAGAGCATATATCACATACACAAGAAACCTCCCATCCTTACAAATGTTGTCTCCATGATGCTGCCAAGGTTGAGCTATCAATAAAACCCCTGCCCCTTTATATATGGGCCTCCCTGGTGGCTCAGATGGTAAAGAATCTGCCCACTTTGTGGGAGACCTGGGTTTGATGGCTGGAAAGATCCCCTATAGGAGTGCATGGCAACCCACTCCAGTATTCTTTCCTGGAGAATCCCATGGACCAGAGGAGCCTGGCAGGCTACAGTCCATGGGGGTGCAAAGAGTCAGGCAGAACTGAGGTGACTAAGCACAGCACAGTAGTACTTGCCTTGGGGCAATTAGGTTCATTATAAAGCAGTAAATCTCAAAGGCCTCCCACCACTGAACTGTCTCATTGCAGTAGCAATTGTTCATTAGTCTGTGACACCAGACCAGTGCACAAAGTATCTGGTAAGTTCAAAGACTAGGTAAGCATCAGAGATGGGTAAAGCAAAGTCAGATCTAGAATAGGCATCAATTCCATTAAGGACAAATTCCTGCCTCATCAAAATGAGTACAATTCATTTTCATTCACCAAGGCTGGCTGATCCTTTCAAGGAATGGTGCTGTAAGAACCCTCAGGGTTGGTTGTTGCTTCTGCACTGAGCAATGGAAGAAGTTGGGCCAACCCAGGTGAAGAGAAGCCATGCTTTCAAGGATGATTCCTGTCCATGCTGCTGTGGACTTCTGTCCACAATCCTGTTGAGTAAGCACGCATATTGTTAGAAGAGGAGGCTGATTATTATTTGTTAAAACCCTAGCCGTGTGATTACTAAGGGCGTTTTCCACACATGGTCATATTGGTGAGTCTTTTCAAGAGACAAAATTCAAGTCTTTGTTATTATTGCAAGAAAGACACAGACTTGATTTGCTTATGCAAAAATAATTTATTGGAGACCTATGAGGCAGCTTACTTAATCGAAGGGGATGTCCAGACATCAGATGTCTGACTGTGGGAACTGGGATGATAGAGTGACTATATAATTCATCATTTCAACCATGACACTTTAAAGGGAGTGTTATTAACAATTATGTTGGGACAACTGGTACTCATCCCAGCATGTGGTCCTGTGGGGATAGTCTCTCTGGACTTTACAATTAGGATGTTTTAGCTCCAGCTGTCTCTCATCTTTTTTGCCTCTCCACTTAAATTTCAAACTCTGGGGAGAGAGAGACAAATTGCAGAACTTGAGTCACATGTCCATGCCTGGGACAGGGGAGCATGGGAAAGCTTGACTAATGGTCTCACCAGACCTTAGCCCAAGAGCAGAGAAGTATCCTAAAGAGAAGTTTAAAATCTCTTATCAGATTAAAAAAAAAAAAATTCCTAGGCAGGCAAAACAGCAAATGTCTGCTCCCCCTAAAGAAACATATTAGGAATAATTAAGACCCCAAATGACATGTTTTCCTGTAGACAATGCTTGAAATTTCCACTGTGCAGTGTCAGGCATTGAAAAGAACATGGTTATTTGGAGCCAGGGGACCTGGACTGAAGCCGGACTCCATCACTTTTCAGCTGTTGTCACTTGATGCAGGGGCCTCTTTTTAGACTCTGCCACTTTACTTCTAACACTGGGATCAGAATCCATGGAGGTGGAGGAAACAGAATGTTCTGAACACGGAAGGAAATAATATATGCAAATGCCTACTGAAGGCTGGCTCGCTTAGATTCTCAATGACTCATCCCTCCACCACCCCTACCTGATTCTTTTCTTAAAAAAAAAAAAAAGAAAGAAAGAAAGAATAAGCTAGTGGGAAGTTGCTGTATAGCACAGGGAGCTCAGTCTGGTGCTCTGTAACAACCTAGAAAGGTAGGGGAGAGGTGGGGGGTTGGAGGGAGGGGATATATGTATATTTGGGCTTCACTGGTTGCTCAGATGGTAAAGAATCTGTCTGCAATGTAGGAAACCAGTGTTCAATCCTGGCAAGATCCCCTGGAGAAGATCCTGGCACGAATCCCCAGTATTCTTGCCTGGAGACTCTCATGGACAGAGGAGCCTGGTGGACTATGGTCCATGGAGTCTCAAAGAGTCAGACACGACTGAACAGCTAACACTTTCACTTTTCACATGCTGTTGTAGGACAGAAACCAACACAACATTGTAAAACAATTATCCTCCAATTAAAAAAAAATAAAGCAAATAAAAAGAAAAAAGTCAATGTTCCTGCAATCGGAATGGAATAGTTCGGTCTATGGAGATGGATGAAGCTGGGTTTTATTTCTGATGCCACCATTTACAGCTATAGGGCTTTGAGTAAGTTTTGTAACTTTTCCAAGCTTTAATTTCTTTAAAAGAGAGAAGAATATCCACTCCAGGGTGTTTTAGGAGGCTTAAATGGAATGAGAGTTTTCAAAGAGCCCAGCACCCTCGCCAGCACCAGTGGGTACTCAATGAACACAGTAGAATTGGCATGTTCCGTTCCAGCTCATCAGAGCTGCTCAGTGTTTCTGAGATAAACAAGAACCCCTGCAGCAAAATAAAATGTTCTCAAACTGCAGAGCAAATAAGCAATTTGTTAGGAAGTTCATGAGATAAGAAGGCATGAATAATTTCCAGGGTGCCCTCCAAGGTAGAACAGCAGTCTCTGGCGGTTCTGGAAGAGTCTGTTAAAGAAGAGTCTGTTAAAATCTGGCTTCCAGAAGGAGCATGCATCCGAAGAAAGAAATTCCTCCTCTCTTTGGACAAAACTCCAGAATCTACTAGACTTGTTCCTCCCACTCCCATTTTACTCCGGTTGTCACTGTTAACTGCAGGGCTTGGGGAACAAAAGCAAACTTAGAAAGTGGAACTGGAAAGGCAGTGAGAGTTTTATTTCCACATCTTCCATTTTGTACTTGAATTGAGAAAATAATTACCTATCTCTAATATCAGTTCTTGCATTTGCAAGAGAAAACAGGGCTTCACAGCGCTGGCAAGTACCATGGGGCCATACCTCTCCACCACCCCAGTCCATGTTACATCATGAATGCAGCTGGACACTGTTTCCTGCTGAGTCCAGAGGGGCTTCAAAACCCCACTCT
The DNA here is from genome assembly GCA_006410935.1 of Redunca redunca. NCBI lineage: Eukaryota > Metazoa > Chordata > Mammalia > Artiodactyla > Bovidae > Redunca > Redunca redunca. The sequence goes on along the minus strand of SJYQ01096337.1, from coordinate 308,851 downwards.
AGGGTCGGCTGCAAATCAGTCAATATGAGTCTTGAAATAAATTATGTTTACAGTAGTGAACATGATTTTTTTGTTAGTCACTTAGTCGTGTCCAACTCTTTGCAAACCCACGGACTGTGGCTTACCAGGCATCTCTGTTCATGGGATTTCCCAGACAAGAACACTAGAGCGGGTTGCCATTTCCTTCTCCAGGGGATCTTCCCCACCCAAGGATCTCCTGCATTGCAGGCAGATTCTTTACCGACGGAGCCACCAGGGAAGCCCTGTAGCAGCGATCAAGATGGTTAATGCTGTTTCAGGGTTTACTGTGTGCTTTATATACTATACTCACAACAGTACTAACTCTTATTATTCCTACTTTATAGGTGGGAAAACAGTAAGACAAAGTGATTCTGAGAAAGGCATTGATATGAAAGCCTTTCTTCTCTCTTCTTAGTCTTGACTTGGAGCAAAAAGGAGGGAATTCCTGCTATGAAGGCTTCTGCCTTCTCAGAAAAGCCCTAGAAAATATGCTTCGGCCTTCATCTTCCTCTCTAGAGCCATGTGCCTTTGTCTGGTAGAGAGGAGAATATTGGCCTCCATTTGGCCACTCAGCATGGAAAATCTTAGTTCTTGGACCAGGGATCAAACCCCGCCCCTTAATTGGAAGTGTGGAGTCTTGTCCATTGGACCTCAAGGGAAGTGCCCAGAGCTAGGTTTTAAAGCTAGGATTTCAACTCTAAAATGCATAGAATGGGAGGGGGGAAAAAAAAAAAGGAGCTTACCAGACCCTCAGAGAGGGGTCAGCATAGTGGACAGGAAAACATGCTGGTCTAGGGGTTAACAGGCAGGAAGTGGTGTCCTGACTCAGCAGCTGACTTCAGCAAGTCACTCAGCGCTCCCAGCCTCCTCTCTACCCATCTGTTTGTTTAAAATGTTGACATTGACCCTTGGCCTTCCTTGGTGCCATGAGGACACAGCTGACTCTGTGCAGAGACAGGAGGTGATGTCAGCAGCCTCTATCATCATTCCTGGGCTACTGCCCCTTCGTTACTGCATCCGCCTTGACCTCCATCTCACTCTCCGTCCCCACCCCCCCACCCAGGCTGGTGCCACCTTCTAACAGCTCTGAAACAGGGCAGGATGGGGACATGGAGAAAGCAAGATGCAAGAGTCCCTGAGAGGCCTTGTGGCAAGGGCTCCTTTCCTGGCTGCTAAAGGTTTTTAGGGGGAGGTGGGGGCACGGGGGTCTTAAGGCAAAGAGCAGGCAGGCTAAAGATCAGGACGCTGGCCAAGCAGACTGCAGGCTGGGCCTGGCAGGCACCTGGCAGAGCTCAGTGAGGAAGACTCCCGACCGGGACTGCGGGGTCCCCAGGCTCAGAGGATTACCTTGGGAAGCCAGCTACTAGATCGGGGGAGAAAGGTGGCTCCAAGACCCCACCTGTCCTGTCCCCAGAGCTCTGAGCTAGGGAGGCTGAGCCTTCAGAAGGCAGAGAGAGTCTGGGGCCAGAACGCAGGCAGGCGCACACGGACACAGCTGACCAGCAGGGCTGCCTGCGCAGCCTTCGATTTGCTCAGAAGCCTCCCCTGTCTTATTTGCCTGAAGTTTGAAAATGGTCAGAGCCAATGGAGGCCATCGCAAGGCTTCGATTCTCTCCTGCCCACATTCACAGAACAGGGTCTGGTCTGTCTGTCTGGATAAGTGTGGACCCTGAGTGATGTTCAAACCCGTCTCCTCATGTCTACATTTTGGGTCAAATTTCATAGGGGGTGTAACTTAGGAACCGCTCTCGAGTTCCTCTGGAAAAGATTTGACTTCCAACCTGACTAAGGCAGCCAAATGGGCTTTCAGTGCTAGAAAACACCAAGGAGGAGCCAGTCTCCTCCAGGAAGGTGATGGCAGCCCCACCTTCCCACATTCAGTGAAAGTGAAAGCTGCTCAGTCATGTCTGACTCTTTGTGACCCCATGGACTATACAGTCCATGGCATTCTCCAGGCCAGCACACGGGAGTGGGCAGCCTTTCTCTTCTCCAGGGGATCTTCCCAACTCAGAGATTGAACCCAGGTCTCCCGCATTGCAGGTGGATTCTTTACCAGCTAAGCCACAAGGGAAACCCATTCAGAGGCCTCCACTAACTCACAAACGATAACCTCTCCATGGAGATATGTAAGAGTCCTCTTTTTATTTTCTGGACAGACCTTTCCAATGGAGTCACATCAGGTCAAGTTATCCCCAGCTACCTATTTCCTCCGAAGTGATGTCCAGTCTCCTCATCTTGGCTTAAAAGACATAAAACCATAATCTAACCCCAGGTACCCTACAGTTTTTGCCCTCTTCTGCACACAGCACTCTCCACAGGCCCAGGTACACTGAAGTCATGTCTGTTCAGTGGACCTGCTGGATCTTTGCATGGTTTTCTGCCTTTGTTTGTTCTTTAGTTCCACACATATTTATTAAGCATCTCAGGTGTACCACTCTGTGCTCCAGGCCTAGGGAAGAGAGAAAAGGACATTCAAATTTCCTAATTCAGAAAGAGAAACAGACATCGAACTAACAAACAAGTATACAGACAGTGGCAGTGGCGGTGGTTTAGTCACTAGGTCATGTCCGACTCTTATGACCCCCGTGGACTGTAGCCCGCCAGGCTCCTTTGTCCATGGGATTCTCCAGGCAAGAATACTGGAGTAGGTTGCTATTTCCTTCTCCAGGGGATCTTCCTGACGCAGGAATCGAATCTGGTTCTCCTGAACTGCAGGCAGATTCTTTACTAACTGAGCTATGAGGAAGCCCATACAAACAATGTCAGTGATAAATACTCCTGATAAAGGGATGGGAAGTGATAGAGGCCACAATCTTAAAGCAGGTAAGAAAGGTAACTTAATAGAAGATGTCCAAGCAGAGACTTGAATGAAAGGAAGGAATCAGCCATGAAAATATCAGAAGAAGCAGAAGGGGGTCACTTCCAGGTGGAGCAGTCACAGTGGAACATTGGTACACGAGGTTAAGAAATTCCCTCCTCTTACCCAGGTTACATTGAAGCGGAGGAGACAGACACTACAGAAATAATCCTGTGCTGTCTGGACCCTGCTCTGGATTGCCTGTGACAATCACTCAAATAAGAGAGAGCAGTGTGGTGCGATGTCTATTATTGCCCATGTGCGTTGCATCAGTTCTCCTAATCATCCAGCTCCAGTTTCTTGGGTCTCCTCATTGCTCCATCAGAGGTAGATATGGCAACCCACTCCAGTATCCTTGCCTGGAGGATCCCACGGACAGAGCAGGCTGGTGGACTGCAGTCCATGGGGCTGCAAAGAGCTGGGCACGACTGAGTGACTAACACTCATTGTTCCACATCTCTCAGATCTCAGGAGGATGGAATTGTGGTGGTCCTCAAACAGGACATCCTCTGCCCATGTCTTCTTGGGGTCCCATAATACCCCAGTGTCTGGTCCTGCCACATATCTACTGTAGGACTCTCTGGGAACAGATCAAGGTATTTTAATTTTAAAGAGTGGGTTTGATAAAAAGTCTCTCCATCCAACATTTTGACATTTTTAATCTAGTATCCTTATGCTTAAACATTTCTCATGACAGGAGAGTTCATTCCCCCACCCACACAGCCAGTAAGCTCCTGCCCATTTTGAGCAGTTCAACTCATTAGAGATCAGTCCTTTATTGCAGAACAGAAACCTAACTCCTAATGATTCGGCAGTTCCAATTAAAGCTGTACAGTAGATGCCTGTGGCCCTTGGAGATATTCTGCTTTATTGCCTGGAGGTTTAATGTTTAACATGGATTATCAATAATAGAAATAGATTTCACTTATCTGCCTTCTTTTGAAAAATCAGAAGACTTGTCAACAGAGGGTTGGTTTCTACTTCCCTGGTGGCTCAGATGGTAAAGAATCTGCCTGCAATGCAGGAGACCTGGATTCTACCCCCGGGTTGGGAAGATCCCCTGGAGAAATGGCAACCCACTCCAGTATTCTTGCCTGGAGAATCCCATGGAGAGAGGAACCTGGCAGGCAGGCTACAGCCCATAGGGTTGCAAAGAGTCGGACATAACAGCAACTAACACACTGCCCTTTAGCAGTTGTCGTCTGGTTTTAGTTGCACTCTGAGTGAGCCCCAACCTCTCGTCCACCTCGCTCATTCTCATCACGCTCCCAACCTCCATAGAGGTTGAATTGAAGACCTCATTTTCCTGCCTCTGCTTCTGGGAAGGTTAACAGTCCTCCAATATCCTCCATCTGACAACCGACCCTGCCCTGGATTCAGGGACCATCGCTCTCTCTCGTTTCTCAAGCCCAACATCCTCGCTGTGTTCAGCTCCCTGGCAGGATCAGGCTTCCAAACTCTTTGCCATCTTGGTTTCTCCTCTAGACTCTTCAGTTTGTTAAGATCCCCACCCCCCCATCCGAGAAGCAGCATTCACCTGTTGGGTAGCCAGTACAGCCGATGCACATTGAATTTTTCAGGTTTGTTTCCTCCTTGGAAACTCTGGGTTTGTACTTGTTCAGATTTCTCCAAGTCCTCCCACCACCGCTCTTGTTTCATTTGATTCAATGTACCTTTGACATTTTAATTTTACCCTCCTTTCATTTGTCTGCCACCTGCCCAATTCTCCCACGCATCATTCAAGATTTTATTAAGAGATTATTGCTTACCTATGAAATAAATCTCCTCAGATCTCAGTAGCTGCCAGTTCAGGTTCACTTAATAATGTCCTCCCTGATCTTTTGCAAACAGTTTCACACTTGATTAAGAATCTTGGTAAATCTTTCCCACATACACACATGCGTATGCACTTACCCACACACTAATACGCAGCAGGCTAACGTATTGATTCTTGTGACTTTCTGCTAAGAATTGTATCTTGATTGGGAAGGAGCATTTTATAAGTGACCTAGGAATGCAGTGACCTGAGAATTGACTGCCAAAGTTACCTAGGAAGGTAATAGAAGAGTTCAGTAAAGCTGCCATCTTTTCAAAGTAGACATTGCCAACTCAGACAGTTTAATTGTTTTGAACATGAAGGAAATTAATTTAGTATTCTCTAAACATGCCTCCAGTTAGCTTGGGACCACTAGCCCTGAAAAGAAGAAAAGCAAAACTGATGAACCAAAAGGAAGTGAGAAATAGATTTCCTTTTACTCAAAATTAAATTGCTCCTTGGTTTCCACGGTTTTCTTTGTTACATTGATGCAACAAGAGTGCCATTAGGACTGTGATGGAGTAGTAATTGAGCACTTACTGTATACGAGTACCAACTAGTCATCTTATTGGATCCTCGAAGCGGCTTCATGCAAGGAGGAGATAGAGGCTCAGGGCAGGGACGTGACTCGCTGAGGTTGTCTGTCTGCTTCTGCGTCTTGCCAGGTATAGGCAGTGGAGAGCAAGGAGGAGGTGTCTCTTCTCTTCGCTGAACTGTTTTATTTTAGGGCAGCTTCTCTCTCCTCAGCACCCGGTTTCCTCCTGGAGCACGTTAGCTGTTATTATTTAAGGCGATAGGGGAATTCAGAGATGAGGAGAAAGAATGCATATAGTACAGGTCTTAACACATAGTATATACTCAATAAATGGGCTTCCCAGGTAGCTCAGACAGTAAAGAATCTGCCTGCAACGTGGGAGACCTGGGTCCAGTCCCTGGGTTGAGAAGATCCCCTGGAGAAGGGAACAGCTGCCCACTCCAGTATTCTGGCCTGGAGAATTCCATGGACAGATGAGGCTGGTGGGCTACAGTCCATGAGGTCACAAAAAGTCAGACACAACTGGGTAACTGACACACACACACACATACAGACATACTCAGTAAATATCATAGAAAAGAGCATAGAGTTCAGGGCAATAGAGCCTCCCTCTTAATGGTCATGTAGGACAAGTTCAAGCAGAGATGTTTGCTCATTCAACAAATATTTCTTGAAAAAACAAAACATTCTAGGCAGAAACAAGCTGAGAAGGGGGGAATTGCCTAGTGCAAAGTCCTTGATATAGCTTTAGCAGCTTAACTCTATACTCTTTTTCTAGAGAAGAAAATAGACCTAAAGCAAGCTAGTAACTTAATCAAGATCAGGTGACTGGTTCCTGGAAGAGACTGAGGTCCAGTCTACATTTGCTCAATTTTCTAAATGCTTGCTGATTCTGCTGAATCATTCCACTTCTTTCTGGGGAAGGTTTCCGATTTCTGTCACCTGATTGGGAGGCTGCAGGTGGGAAAGTGAGAGCAGGAGTGAAAGGGAATGAGTGGAGGGTAGCAGAGAGAGGGGTCAAGGCAGAGACCGCTTATACTTACAGACCAGTGCCCCAGGCTTGGCAGGGATCCAGGCCAGACCGCAGAGAAGCTTCCTAGGCTTGAGAAATCACGGAGCATCTCTTAGGACTCAGCTTACCTCCCTCTCCTCCACTGAGGCCTCATGGCTGTACTGCAATCAAAAACAGCACTTCATCTCCTGAGCCAGTGAAGACATGAAGACCTAAGGACCAGAAATTCAATTTGCAAACTAATGTAATCCTGAGAGTGGGAACCCCATTTTGAGGTCAGTTTTTATGCAACACAAGTGGCCTAAATAACATCTTAAAAGCCCGGCCAGAGGGAATGGTATTAATCTGAAGGTCACTGACTTGTAACCGCAAGGAAGGCTCTGACCTGACCCCTTCCCTCTGTCCCTGGGTACTCACCTGTGTCACTTGTGGGAGGTGGCCTAGGGTTGTGTAAAGAATGGGGGTTTGGAAACAGGTTCGAATGATGGTTCTCCATTTACCTGTCAAATGGCACATGGCTTTTTGAGGGCAAGTGTTGCAAACATCAGCAAGACAGCTTGATTTAGCTGAGGCACAGAAAGAGATTGCTGGACATCACCCTGGGAACCGAGCCTTGGAGAAAATCACAAATGTGGGTACTGCCAGGTTTCTCTCTTTCGTCTTCTGCCCCTGCATCTGGATTTCATACAACCGTCCTGTAAATAAGATCCTGCTAGGGACAATGGATTATGAGCCTCGAAGAACCTCGGAGTTCACAGTTTGACCACCAGAGAGAGATTAGCATGCTCTCCATAGTATCAATTCAAATGTCTCAGAAAAAGAGTCTGGTAGGTTCAACACAGGTTATGCCTGGACCAATTAACTGTCCAGATAAGCAAAATTATCAATGGTAGCATATGAAATGAGGGAATAACTTCCCCCAAAGGATTATGAAATTTCCAGTAAAAGGGAGCAAGATCAGAGGGGAAAAAAAAAAAAAACAACAGATGTTCCTATCTTCTGAAGGAATTCTACTGGACCTCAATTTGGTCATTAATAGAATTGGAGTAATAGTTATCTTACAAGTTTGTTATAAAGATTAACTTCAATAAAATGAGAATATAGCACCTACTGTAAACACAATGAGCTTTTATTATTCACAAATTGAACAGCTTTTATCTTTCCTACACTTTTATTATTTCTCCCATGACTAATGTAAGCATAAAGTAAAGCTCATTACTAAGAATATGGAAAGTGAAAATATGAGTGGAACAAGTCTCCCATATTCTATATTGATGCTCATGTAATCTTCTACACAATTATCTAAAATATCTTCACCCACTCATTTCACTTAGTGTAATTCACAGATATGTTTTGACATGTTTTTGTAGAAGAGTGTATAGATTGAACTTGGTCTGTAACTACTGATGGGTCAGGTATGTCTAGTGAGAGAGGGAGATTATATATATTCTCCAGCATATATTGTCATGTGCTGCTTTGCAGATAAGGAACCTCAGTTGATGAGAAGGGAAACAGTGAGTGTGCAGATGGTCTGGTCGTGTTTGTGGAGGCCACATGGACTTACACTTGAACTTGGAGAAAAGACCTTCTTCAGTTAATTTGGAATGGGATTCTTAGAACTTCATGAAAAGGATGATTTCTCCACCTTCTTTCAGAAACATGAGAGGACTTTCCTAGTGGTCCAATGCTTAGGACTTCTCCTCCAATGCAGGGGGTACAGGTTTAATCCCTAATCAGAGAGCTCGGATCCCACATACCTAGTGGCCAAAAAATAAAAACATAAACAGAAGTGGTATTGGAACAAATTCCGAAAGACCTAAAAATGGTCCGTTAAACAAAAAGAAATCTTAAGAGAAATACAATGAGATCTTGATGACTCTCAATGGCATGGTCCTTGCTTTTCTCTGGTACCAGGAGGACTGTGATTTCAGAAGCATCAGAGACCACTGTCTTGGGACAGGCTTGTGAGTCGTGCACCCAACAGCAGAAATTTTGAAGGTAATGGTCATCGGCAAAAACTCAGGCAGGGAAAACACAAGCAGAAAGAGAATGCCACTTCAGGGCTTCAGCTACAGACCACTCTCATACCCCACTGCTGCCCCACGCACTACATGACACATTCTCCTTTGATGATATTCAGAAACAACTGGGCGAGACTTCTTAAACAGATGAAGGCAAAAGCAAATGACTTTTGGCAAAATACTAGATATGCTCAGATGAGGTGTAGGGGAATTCATAATGAACTCTAAGCAAGCATCGGTTGTACATCTTCATGTCTACATAGCTGCGATTCTATCAGAGATGCACTAGAACGTCTTTATTCACTCCCTTATTGTTTACTGTTTGGATGGCTCCCAGTTGATCCTTATAATAAAATCTGTAATAATGAACAGTGACCCACTAAGCCTTTGGTTGGGCTCATGATAATTTTTAAATGTAATATGGATGAAAGAAAATAGATTTTTCGGCCCCCTAAGAAGAAAAGAATAAGATCATTGTGCAGTGATTGATCAGAGTACAAATTAGAGAGCAAAGTAATTAAAGTGGATCAAAAGAGTTATTACCCTTAATATCCTATGAAGTATTTTAACTCAATAGTTACATAAGAAGAAAGAAATATTACAGTTCATGGGATGTGTGTGTGCACGCTTAGTCATGTCCAACTCTTTTGCATCCCCCTGGACTGTAGCCCACCAGGCTCTTCTTCCCATGGGATTTCCCAGGCAAGAAAACTGGAGTGGGTTGTCGTTTCCTTCTCCAGGGAATCGTCCCCACCCAGAGACTGAACCTGCATCTCTTGTGTTTCCTGCATCAGCAGGTGGATTCTTTATCACTGAACCAATTGGGAAAACCAGAGTGTATATACATATGCATATGTAATTGCATGCTATGCTGTGCTTAGGCACTCAGTAGCACCTGACTCTTTGTGACCCCATCAACTGTAGACCACCAGGATCCTTTGTCCATGGAATTCTCAGGCAAGAACACTGGTGTGGTAGCCATTCCCTTCTCCAGGGGATCTTCCCCACCCAGGGATCAAACATGGGTCTCCTGCATTGCAGACAGATCCTTTACCATCCAGAGCCGAAGCCCTATAAACAATCATTAAAGGCAATGTTAGAAGGGTGCTTTGCTGGATCTTGGGACATCTTATGTCCTTGTGTTACCCAAACTAAGGAAGAGTTTGCTTCTTATTGGCCTTAATCATGAGCGGTCACTACTACGTATCTGGTGTCAGGGGTTTCCTTTTCTGTCTAACCAAATTCCAATTCTTTAAACTAACTAATCCATGTGAGTTAGGACCCCAGTGGCCCACAAAAGGGATCCATAGTCATAAGAATGTCTTTTGGAGAAATCGTCTGAAAATGAGCTTCTTAGGAGCTTGTGGATTTTGTAAAGGCTCTTCTGGAGTTGGGTGGAACTGTGGATTGTCCCCCAAACCCCTCAATCCTGTTTTCAGCAAAACAGATTGCTGTGTATTAGTTTTATTGTTTTACTGTCCCAGACAAGGTTTCCTTGGGGCCTAAGACTGATCAAGCACTTTCTTTTTAGGTTTATTTTTTATTTGGCTGCTCTGGGTCTTACGTGCAGTATTCAGGATCTTTCAGATTCACTGTGGCATGCGGGATCTTTCAGTTCAGTTCAGACGCTCAGTCGCGTCTGACTCTTTGCAACCTCATGAACTGCAACACGCCAGGCCTCCCTGTTCATCACCATCTCCCGGAGTTCACCCAAACCCATGTCCATCGAGTCAATGATGCCATCCAGCCATCTCATCCTCTGTTGTCTCCTTCTCCTCCTGCCCTCAATCTTTCCCAGCATCAGGGTCTTTTCCAATGAGTCAGCTCTTCGCATCAGGTGGCCAGAGTATTGGAGTTTCAGCTTCAACATGAGTCCTTCCAATGAACACTTAGGACTGATCTCCTTTAGGACAGACTGGTTTGATCTCCTTGCAGTCCAAGGGACTCTCAAGAGTCTTCTCCAACACCACAGTTCAAAAGCACCAATTCTTTAGCACTCAGCTTTCTTTATAGTCCAACTCTCACATCCATACATGAACACTGGAAAAACCATGGCCTTGACTAGAAGGACCTTTGTTGGCAAAGTAATGTCTCTGTTTTTTAATATGCTGTCTAGGTTGGTCATAACTTTCCTTCCAAGGAGTGAGCATCTTTTAATTTCATGGCTGCAATCACCATCTGCAGTGATTTTGGAGCCCAGAAAAATAGTCAGCCACTGTTTCCACTGTTTCCCCATCTATCTGCCATGAAGTGATGGGACCAGATGCCATGATCTTCGTTTTCTGAATGTTGAGCTTTAAGCCAACTTTTTCACTTTCCTCTTTCACTTTCATCAAGAGGTTTTTTAGTTCTTCTTCACTTTCTGCCGTAAGGGTGGTGTCATCTGCATATCTGAGGTTTTTGATATTTCTCCCGGCAATCTTGATTCCAGCTTGTGCTCCCTCCAGCCCAGTGTAGCTGCAGCATATGGGATCTAGCTCCCCAGCCAGGGATCAGACTGAAGCCCCCTGCAATGGGAGTGTGGAGTCTTAGCCACTAGACCAGCAGGGAAGTCCCTCAAGCACTTTCTCCCTGACAACATTGTAGGAGTACCTGTTGGTCCCTGCTGGTCCCTGCTGTTTCCCTGTACCATCATACCCAGCTCTGTTCCTTGCCAGATTTGAGATTCTTCTGTAGTCCTCTCTTTAAACAGCTTGCTGCTGCTGCTGCTGCTAAATCGCTTCAGTCATGTCCGACTCTGTGCAACCCCGTAGACAGCAGCCCACCAGGCTCCCCCATCCCTGGGATTCTCCAGGCAAGAACACTGGAGTGGGCTGCCATTTCCTTCTCCAATGCAGGAAAGTGAAAAGTGAAAGTGAAGTCGCTCAGTCGTGTCCGACTCTTCGAGACCCCATGGACTGCAGCCTACCAGACTCCTCTGCCCATGGGGTTTTCCAGGCAAGAGTGCTGGAGTGGGTGCCATTTTAGCTATCCCCTAAGGTTGTTATGGCTCCCTCCGTTACATAGTAACCTTATATACCAAATGTAGTATGTATCACTTGTTATATTACCTATTGTTGCATGTTAAATTCCACTGATTTCCCCCACTTCAGTACTTAGCACTGACAACCTCAGAATGAGGGAAAAGAAGAATTCTTTAATATTTCTTTTGTAAGAATTATTAGTCTATTTCTCCCACAAAGAACAGAGCTTTATTTTATTTTCCCCTGATCACACAAGCAATACATATTCATTGTGAAAAATTTGAACAATACATAAAATTATAAAGAAGAAAATAAAAATGAAAACCCCAGCTCTCTAAGCTAACCACCATTAAAATTTTATCATCCTTATTTCAGTCTTCTCTTTATGCAAATATTCAGGGAAGAAGCTTATCATTTCAACTAAGCAGGGAAATCACTGTAATATTATTTTATTCAATGATAACTTCTTTTTTCTTTCTTCCCCTATCATTTACCAGATAATACACACACACTGTCTCTCTA